>JACEGR010001284.1:0-177507 GCA_014170235.1 Listronotus bonariensis
ATATTAAACTAACAATTTTCCAACAACGTAATAAAAAGTTCCAAAATATATATATATATTTTTTTTTAAATTTAAGACACTGCTGCTCTAAGTTTACTTAACAGAATAAAAATTGATTTTTATATAATATTTATTGAACTGGACTAAAATTCTCTATTAGCTGACCTTGCAGGAACTCTTTATATTGGATTATAAATTTCGTAAGATCTTAAATATAATGAGGGTCACGGACAAAAAATAAAGGTGCCGTAAAGAAAAGGTAAGAAAATTTTAAAAAGTATATTCAGAAACTTACATCTTTTTTCTCTTGGAAAACCTAGACCAAAAATTAAATGCATTAAATTAAATCGTAGTAGCTGATTTGTTTGAATATTGTTACGGACTTGAAAAAATAGGTGTCTAGTTTAAAAATTGTATAAAATTAGGGGCTATTTAATTTGATTTAATAATTTATTTCAATAATTTACCTTAGTTTCTTTAAGTTTTTGCATCACTTTCAAAGGTTTCCGAAAACACTCGAGGTATTCATATAACACTTTTATTTTATCATGTACTCAAAGAATTTTAGAGACTTTTTGGATTTTTCTACTTTACTATAAAAGAGCGATGGAAGACCTGGAAGAGTTAGTATTTGTCGTAGTTGTAACCATAATTATGTTTCATTGTTAATATAAGGAAAACACTTTTTGTTTCACGACGTTTCTTGGAACAATACAGGCTGCTGCGATTGATTTCTCGAAAAGTAAGCTTTTGGAAGATTTTAAAAATTTGATGACAATATAAAGTCAATTGGAGAGATACAATTAAAATACTTTGACAGCTCTACCAGTTATAGTTATACGGAAAGTTAATGTCAACTTCCTCATTTTAAACTAAATACCCTATATAATATGTATTTTTTAGATTCTGAGTAAAATTCTAAACATAACTTATGTATAATGTTTTATACCTAAGTCCAACCGTTTTTGACATATTTTTCTAAACAAAAGCCTTTAATATGAGTTACGGTTACGTTTATTGTAAAAGAACTTCTTTAGTAGACTGTATTGATATTTTTACAAATAATAAATACAGAGGGGTCAAAAACTACGTTAAAAATTTTAAGGACAAAAAGCTTATAAGTCAATTTTTTTGAATGTAAACCCTTTCCTTTATTACCCTATCCTATTAGGCATTAAAAATAAGAGTAAGTTTTTATAGGGATGTGTATTCCAAAAATTCATAGTTTAAGAAATATTGACGATTTAATGTTTATCAATTCTAACAATGCATTTAAGTACGGGTATTTAGGGGTAGTTGGCTGTGACGTAAGCCATACTTAAAAGCATTATAAGAATAGATAAATACTAAATCGTTATTATTTTAAAAAATAAAAATTTTTCGAATAGGCATCCTTTAACAAACTTACCCTCTATTTTTATTGCCCAATAGAATAGGGTAATAAAATACAGGGGTTTCCATGTAAAAAATTGACTTTTAAGTTTTTTCGTTATAATTTTTAACGATTGTTTTTAGCCACTCTGTATTTATTAATTGTAAAATATCGATAGAGTCTAGCAAAGAAGTTCTTTCTTTACAAGGAACCCAACCCTAACTCATATTAAAGGCTTTTGTTTAGGAGAAATTGATGGTTATGTAATGGCTTGCAAATGTCATTTTTAACATAAAATTTAAAATAAGTCCAAAACGGATGGACTTAGGTATAGAAAATTATACATAGATTTTGTTTAGAATTTACGTGAAATCTAGAAATTCAATAATATAGGGTGTTCCATTTAAAATAAGGAAGTTGACATTAACTTCCGGTATAACCAGAAGTGATAGAGCTGTCAAAATATTTTAATTATATGTCCCCCACTGACTTTATAATGTCACCCAATTTTCAAAATTTTTTAAAGCTGACATTTTGAGAAATCAATCGCGGCATTTCCCGGTAGGACACCCTGTAAAGTGTAACCATTTTTTTATTTCTAGCAGCAAAGCCATATTTTTTGCTGACTCATACAACAATACAAGTTTTTTTCTTTAAATATAAGCTTTTAGTTTATGCTGTGTGTCGTATGGAAAAACATTGGGACTCGAGTAGTAGATTTCAAATTACTAAGCAGTTCGAAATAAATGGTATGATAATTAAGGCCTTTAATTATTGTAGGTTTTTAAAGCTTGGATAAAATAAATAAGGTATTATTATACTATACATCTGTAATACTATGCTTTAAACGACAGCTGATCGTATAACAAAGAGTGAAAAAAATTAACACAGTTTTACCTGCACTTAAAGTTTGGTTAAAAAGGCTCAGTTATACGTAGAAAAATTTATTTTAGGTAAACAACGAGCCCTATTTATCATATTTATGCATAATGCAATAGACTTAGCTTAAAGAAATGTATTTACTACTTTAAGGACAACTTTTAAATTTTCCAAATCAATCTACCTTACTTTCCCTACCCTTGTTAACCCTGGCCCGGTACAGACTTGGTGCGGTTAGTTGCAGACCTAAAATCTGAGTAAAACCGTTTTTGATACAGGGAAGATTCAACTGCGAAAAATTATTTATGTGTCCACATAGTGTATATTTTGGCACATTTTAAAAATAGTACCTACACAATTTAAAAAATCAGTACTATTTAAAGATGTAAGATAGAAAGGCTTTTTAAACTACCTTACCTCCGCCATCACTTTAGTTCTGAAGTGTATCCTTTTTACAGATATAATTTCAGTTATTTTAAAATACTCTATATGTTTAATACAAGGTCCGACAATAGAATTCAACTGTTTTGAAAAGATTGCCATGGAAATATCGTTTTTTTTTACAAACGTCAAATAGTGATAAAACTGAAGTTTACTGTTGGAAATTTTGTGTTACAATGGCAAATTGGCCAAACAATTAACGGATCTTTGCTGTAGAATCGTTTATCCTGACGCAGTCCATTGTGCCAATTCAGGGAAACTTTCGACGTGAATTTTATTTGCCAGTGCGTGCTAACGTTCCAAAAAAAAAAATGAAATTTTAAGATGGGTAAGAAATTGTTTTCTACTTGTCCCCAAGCACTTTCCCCACTCAAAGAAAAGATTCGTGAAGAGATACATTCAATAACCATGAACGTAGATTTCTACTCCAATATGCAGCAAGGCATTGAAGAAGGTGGTGGTCATCTTAAGAATGTAATTTTGGAAACTAAAAGTGTTTTAATTAATTTCCAGAATTATATTTTTAGTTTTACTAACAACAAGTCGAAATACATTTTTGGTACCTTCACAGTGGCCCACTAAAAACATTCAATCCTATTGCCGAACCTTGTTCATACTTTCTTCAATGTCCACCTTTAATTTTTTAAAAGGATCAATTAAAGAAAAAATCTTTGGGATATAAAATTAATGCATAAATACTTTATTTTAGAGTGAAATTGATAGCTAAAAAATTTATAAAAGCTGTTGGGCGCCATCTTGCGAAAAAATAAATAAATTGAAAGAGGCAAGAAAAGGGGGTATATGACACATTAATTTACGCTGACGACATACTTGCAGGCAAAGTCGGCGCGCGGCGTTGTCGCGGAGGTGACGCCGCTAAATATGTAACGCGTGTATTTTTATGAGTTGCAAATATGTTGCAACCATCTAGCGAGGGTAAAAAAATGTTAAATGGAAAGAGGGGTTAAGTAATACCCCATTTTGAAGGTATCTTAACCATGATTTTCGTTGATATGACACCTTGTCAAAATTCAGATCTTTACTATTTTATTCTATATTATTACATTACCCGTAAAAGCAAGCGTGTTTAAACTTAGAGGATATGATAAGAGTTCAACGATCTTTAAAATTACATTAATAACCAGTCCCACCTGTGGCAGGGGGTCAGTTACTGACCCCACCGTAGATTTTTGGCTATAACTTTTTAGATTTCTTTTTAATATCGTTTTTATACGAGAAGGCGTAAAATACAATTTTATGCCCCAAATTGAGGGTGTGAAATTGCACTTTTAAGCCCAAGGGCAAAAATTATCAAAAACGCCCGCATTTATAAATAAGGGAGTAAAATAAAACTTTACGCCCTAGGGCTTAAAAGTATCAAAATCAAATAACGCCCCAAGTTTTTTTTTTTTTTTTTTAAACAACAATTTAATTAAACATACAGGGTGGCCCACCATATTCGAAACGGTCTGTAGCTGCATAACCATGGGGTTTTAAAAAAGATTATACTGAAACATATACAGGTTGGATAAGGCCACAGTATAAAATTATTTTACTCTATACAGGATGTCTCAAAAAGTGTGACGTATCAAAGTTATATTTTTTTAAATGGAACATATATTATTATTCTTTATGACGGCTTAAGATTCTACATAAAAAAATAATTTAGGTTTGTTAATAGTACCAAGTATCTAATTTTATTCGTTTTTGTGATATTTGATTTTTTGTCAAAATTCCGTTTTAACATATTTTTATTTTAAATGTCTATTTAAATGTAAGTAGGCTGTGATATAGCTATGCCTATTTACTAAGCCATTATTGCAAAATGTAAATTTATTGGAAAAAGCACAAAATTAAAAGATTTTGTATTATCTGCCACTATTTTTAAAATTCACAGAAAAAAAAATCATTAGTTGCTTATAATGCTATTTCCAATAACACTTATTTCAGCTGAATGTGGTAATGATAAAACTTGTGTTTTGAAACAATCCTTATAACGCTTCTGGTCAGTTATGACGACATTCTATGACCTATAACTCGTTTCTTCCATTATGCATAATCACTGAGTCAAATTTTTTAAAGCAACTATTAAGGTAATCAGATGGTTTCTCCTGGAATATTCTCCAGGATTAACTCCAGACTAAAGTAAACCATTTTTTTCACATCCTACCAGTATTATATCATCTTATTGTTGTAGAAGAAGGGTTTTTATTTAAAATCATGGAAATTTCTTTTAAACTGACTAAAACATTAGTAATCAATAAATGGTCGTTGTTATTTTCTTAAGAAAAATATTAATGGCTGCTATGTCACAGCCAACTTTAATTTAAATAAACATTTGGACTAAAAATTTGTAAAAACAGATTTTACTAAAAAGCACAAAAGATAGGTATAGGCAACCTATACACCATTTAAAAGAGTATTTTATTTGTCATCATGTAACGTAAAATAATACAGTGTGGTCCATTTAAAATAAGAGAGATATGGCTATTTGATTTTCTGAAAAATTGAAATTATTTTTTGATCACCCTGTACAATATTTGATCTTGATTTGACCTACGTATGATATGGCAGACTTTTTCTAATCTTGTTACATATTTTAAAGTTTAAAGTGTTAAAAGTGTTAAAGTAAAATCAATTTAATTTTACCTCTGCATTTTTCAAAAAAATCACATATTACAAAAACGAATAAAATTAGACACTTAGTACTATAAACAAACTTCAGTTATTTTTTAAAGTAGAATCTAAACCGTCATAAAATATAGGGTGTTCCATTTAAAATAATATAACATTGATACGTCACACTTTTTTGAGACACCCTGTATAGACTAAAATAATTTTATACTGTGGTCTTATCCGACCTGTATATGTTCCAGTATTTACTTTTTAAAAAACCCCATGATTATCCAGCTACAGACCGCGTCGAATATGGTGGGCCAACCTGTATGTTAAAAGTATACTGATCACAATTTGAAACATTAAGAGCTGGGCCATTTCCTCCTAACTACAGAGAATGGTTGTATATTAATTTCAGTCGTACCAAAAATATTGTTTGCACCTCTGGCTTAAGGCACTTTTACGCATACAGCTGATTGTTGCC
This sequence comes from Listronotus bonariensis, assembly GCA_014170235.1. Classification (NCBI taxonomy): domain Eukaryota; kingdom Metazoa; phylum Arthropoda; class Insecta; order Coleoptera; family Curculionidae; genus Listronotus; species Listronotus bonariensis. The sequence continues at coordinate 5,793 of JACEGR010001284.1, forward strand.
CTCGCGGTGCTTGTGCAACAACTTTCAGCCGCGGGCGTAAAAGTCCTATTTTTCGCCCTTGGTACAAAAATAACTATTTATGACTTTTATTCATGCTACATTTATGAGAATGTTGCAAATAGTGCCGGCTTAAATAGGATTTTTAGAATGGGTTGTATGGCAAGTATGGCTCACTAATAAAGTGTTTGCAACTAACAGCGGTCGTTATACACCCAGTAAATTACTAAAAAAAGCTTACAGTAGTTAATACTATCTTTAAAAACATTTTACAATACATGAATCGTCCTGCTTAAAAAATAAGGCACATTAGTCACTGTTTAATTTGCATTTAGGGAAAAATTTTAGGAAAACATGGTATCTTTTAAAAAACAATTGTTTTAGTCTTTTTCAGCTTTAAGATATAAAAATTAAAAACGATAAACTAAAGATAATTCTATACTATGTATAAGTGATATAAAAGCGGAATTGATACATTTTATAAATGTATTAAGGCATACAGTTGCCGACACAAAACTTGGAGATGTCCCATGGGTTTTTTTTAAATTAAATTTATACATATGATTACATTTTTTACATAGTATTATAAAAATCTAACAAGTAGTGGGCATTTGATGATCTTAAAAGGATATTGGGACGAAAAGTCTTATCCAAACAACTAGGAAATAAAATATGTCAATTGAATATGGGAAACCTTTATAAAAAAATGCAAAATAACGATACTGCAGCATTAAACACACATTTCGATTTATTTTTATAAGAATGTTTTCACTATTTTCCCATAATTATAAGGTGAAAAGCTGACTTCACAACATCTAAGTAAAAAAAGCTGAAGTTAGTCGCTAACCCCCGCCCCAGGTTCTTTAAGTACACAAATATGCCACAGGTGCAATTGCTAATCTTTTTGGGAAAAGGTGTGATTTACCCTTAAATTTTAGGGGTGAGTCACTCCCTTGATTGATATCTTATTTTGAAGATCGTTTAACCCTTATCATGTTCTCTTAGTTTACAGTAGCTTGCTCCTACAGGGAATTTATTATTATACATTAAAAAAATAAAAATCGTAATTTTGACAAGCAGTCATATCAACGAAAATAGCAACACACTTTAAACTAGGCAGTAATAAGAAGGATTAAAAACCTTTAAAATATGGCGTCACTTGATCCCCCCTTTTAAATTTTGGGGTGAGCCTTATCCATGCTAGACGATTGCAGTTCAGGGGTAGAAGTCGCAAAAAGCATTTCTCTCAAAATCAAAAATCGGCGGGGAGAGCGATTTTTGTTAAATATCCTGGCGTGCCCAAATTAACTCTGTTTTGTTTTTAAATGGCCAACCTGTATAAAGGTAATACATTTACCTAATTCAAAATGGCGGTATTTTGAAAAATTACCCAAATGCCTGATTTGGGTGGCAATATTTCCGAAATTAATAATGTTAGATATACCTAATGTGGTAATTTCCTTAGGGATGTTTGGTTCCTCGGACAAAATGCATAATTATTTCTTCTTGTTTGGTACCAGAGAGGTGTACATAAGTATGTCTAATTTAATAATTTAGACAGACATGTTCATTCCAAGTTTACATGAGCACTTTAATGCGCATTAGCCAAATGCGAATCAAAAAAACACATGTGAAAAAACTTCTAAATCGGTGACAATCTTATTGCATTACAATAGTTCTGTTATTATTACCGAGTATGGTTTGTTCTGATACGCGAGTCCTTTTTTTTATTCCTTTATTAAACCCAATACAAATACACACTTTATAAATCCACTAAAGAATTCTATTCCCACCTTTAGGTTACCACACGAGAAAATAAAATTAGGCATTTTTGCCGAGGTTTTCAAACCAGAAAAAAAAGGGTCAGGTCAGGTAAAATTTTATTAGGTGCCCGAACGATAATTCCCCAAACGAAAATAAACCTACTAAAGATATTTTTAATGGTAATATAAGACGCAGGGTTTCTAATTAAAAATATATACTTTTAGTTCTACCCTGTATATTATTTCCAGTAACAACATCAAAAATATATTTAAAGGAGCTTTAAGAAAATACCACATTAAGTACATCTATATTTATTAGTTTGAAAATATGACCAACCAAGCAAAAAAGTTAATTCATCAACATAAGAAATTATCCTTTGAAGTTTCGTACAATGTAAGGAATGACCCTGTTTATTATGTACTTGAAACCTTATATATTATATCCTTGTTAGGAAGCAGATAACAATTTGATTAAGAAAATAAAATAGGGCTCTTATTAAGTCAGCTTTTATAATGAAATACCTGTGAGTTCACAGCCATTTATCTACACTATTTATACTCCTACGCTATTAAACATTTTATGGAACTCTCTTCGTTCACGTTCTTTCGCAGTAAATTTCGCGTTCTTTTTATCCGCTCAATAAGCTCCACTCGCTTTTTATTTAGACCAACATTTATTCGGTTGCAGAATTCATCTATCAAACCGACAGTAGATTTGTGTGCTTTCCGACTCTCAGGTCCGGTATTTATCTTTATCCTTTTGTTTTCCTTTCCAATCACATCATCCAGTTCGTTTTCTAGTCAACCAGTGCGTGTTTACTTTGAATCCCTTTTGTTTCGAACGAAAAGAAACAATTTTTTGGCAGAAAGGTTTAAGTGCATTTTTTTTCAAAGGTCATATTTCCATTTTTATTATATTTAGGTTTATATTTAAAAACATTATACTTTGAAGATTTTTAAATCATAGTGACGGGTGTGCGTTAACTGTATAAACAGTTTCAATAACCAATAAAATAAACATTACAAAACTTTAACATAATTTATTATTATAATTTATTTGTTTTCTGGGAGTTAACGTTTAAACAAATCATTTTTTTAATACTTTATATTATTATTTTATACTTTATTATTATTATTTTAAACCCACACCTAATGTAAATTTTTATGACTTAAAAAATATGTTTCTCAAGTGACGTCCCTCACGTTGCTGACATACTTAATCCAGAGTTGCATATTTTTAAAAACTTGGTGACAAGTTTCTCGCGGATTGGCGTTTATTGGTGATTGTGGTCAGTGGACAATCCTCGACAGTAACATCGACGTCCTCTTTATTCTTCTGTTCTTCTGTTTGGACTGCAATATTAGCAAGTCGAATTTTGGTTTATATTTTTTCGGGAATGAAAGAGTAGTTGGCGTAACGGTGAGAGCTGAGAACTATTGTAAGATGCCACAGGGACTCTTAGTCCCAGCTCTTTAACAATTTAAAGGACATAGTGCTACGACCTGGTTTTAACAACAAGATGGAGCCACCTGCCACAGTATCCATAGATTTGTTAAAAGAAATGAAGACTTATCTTACAAAGGGAGATATTCAGTGCCCCCGGATCTTACTCCAAATTATAATTTTCTGTGAGGCTACCTAAAATAAAATGTCTATAAAGATATAATACACACACGTGGGCCGACTTTAAAAAATCATTGTGCGGGAAATAAACGCCATCACAATTCCGCGAGCTACTTGTAGTCAAGTTTTTGAAAATATGCAACCCCGGATTAAAAATGTCAGCAACGTTAGGGACATCACTTGGGCAACATAATATTTATAAAGTCAAAAAATTTACAATAAATGTAGTTTAAAATTAATCTTAATAAAATATGTGTAAGTTTTGTAATGTTTGTTTTATTGGATATTGAAACTGCTCATATAGTTAAGACCCTTCTGTACATTAAAAAGCGGTAGAAAAAGTGTTTTATTAATGTCGGGAGGAAAGGATGGCCCCTTTCACAAAAGAAAAAAACTGTTTGCCGATGTGTGTATAGAGTAATATTTACAACCCTGATTTTTACTTATTTTTTTACCTAATAAAATAATTTTTAATTTGTTAAATACATACGCCACTTACTATTGTCACCGACATCTTTAACATATCAGGCAAGTTCGTATATTTTTTAACCGTTGCCACGGTTGCTAGGAAAAACAATAAAAATAATATTTTTACCCAAAAAATAAATAAAAAAATCCCATGACTTAAAAGTAAAGTCAAAATTGTCATACGAGGCGATAACCGAGTACGACAATACTACAAGTGTGAAATTATTATTTATAATTTTATTATTTGTGTTGAAAATAAAAAAATATGGTCCCTGGGCCAGTAATAAAATTGACTTCATGATAAGAACACTTTTAAAACCTTTTTAGGTGGGTTTCTTTTGACAAGTCTACCAAGAATATTCATATCGCCATATATGAAAACTGCGCGTTAACCCAGCCTACTAATGTCAAATGTTTAGGGTGTCGGACCTGGCAAACGAGTCACTTACCACAAATGTTTACATGAAATTTTTAAACATTGTGCCAAAAATTGTAAGTATTACAGTCACGAAACCATAAGGCCCATTGACATGTTTTGGGTATCGAATTAGGAGGGTTTCGTAATTATAATCCTTACAATTTTGGCACAATGTTTAGAGACTCTTTAAAAACAAATCAACGCTTTGACTCTCAGAAACAAAGCAACTCCGGATATATGTTTATAGAAACATTTCCTTATAAAATGACATAAAAAGTCATATTTAAAATTTCATACCCTTGTTTAGGCAATACCCTGTATATTAATTTGGAAACACGTCTTTTCTATACATACTACGTCTATACTATACATTCGTACATTCAACATACAGATATTATTATGGAAATGTATTTTCTCATCAAGCAGCACATTTTACAAAAACCATTTTTTAAACTAAGTGTAAATATCGGTTTCTTAAAGCTTTAAACGCGTTTTTATCAAAACAGTGTTTTTGAAAACAATGACCACGATTTCTCAAAAACCAATGAATCGAGCGCTCTCAAATTTTGACTCAACCTTCTTAGATATCATATTTAGCAATTAGTCGATAGATATTTCTTTTTAATAAATAATTTAAGGCCATAATTTGGAGTCCAAAATCGATTTTTGTATTTAAGAAACCGCCATTTTGTATTTTTTTGCTTATTTCTTTAATAAATTTTTAGAATATATGTTTCTAACACTAAATACGTTTAATTTATTAATTTTAGATGATACTCTCTAGATATATAGTGGTCACCGCAAAACGTCATTTTTTAGAGGACCACCCGGTCATCGGCTACGGAGACTTTCAAAAAAATATATTTCTGACCAATTAAATATGTTAAGACATTCTTAAAAGTATGCATAATATATGTACAAAATATTTAGGTAATAAATTAAAAGGACCTTTCACAAAAAAATACTAGATGGGATTTTTTGGTTTTCAAAGTGGATATAACCCACTATTTAAGTTTACAATTCGTCGTTTAAATTTTTAAACATTTACCGTTACGTTTCCTTTCTTGACAGCGAATAAATTATGCATATATTTCTTTAACAAAAGATAAAATAAAGATATTGTCACTTACGTCATGATACCAATAATAACTATGGGCTTTCGGTCGGGCAAGGGTTTCACAATTCAGGATAACGTCTGTTCCCTCGCGGACAGGTGCCACTATGCCAAAATTTAGTGCTACAGAAACTCTTGGAGGGTCTAAAATAAAAACGGTATTATTATTTATTGCTAAGTGTTTAGTGTTAATTTATTTTAGTTATTTTTGAACTAAACAATTAAACAGGATATCCCCATAATTATTTAATTTGTTTTAAGATAACAGTTTGTATAACGCCCAGCTTCTAAGTAAGAGTACAAACGCTGTAAGTTCAACACAGCTACATCATCAGCAACCAAATGTTACCATACAAAAGCACCGAATTGCCATGTATTTTTTTATCTTAGGCATCGCCTAATTGTAGAACAGAATAACTATTTAGCTACCGCAAATTGTAGATATAGAGTTTTTGTAGTCGATGAAATGTGTGTTTGGGGCATTTTATTGCTATCAAAGTATGACGTAGTGGTGTTTATCTAACAGCGTTTGAACTCTACGTAGGTGCAAGTTTCCTTAGTACAAAATTTCCATCGCAAACGTTAAAAAGAAGGTAGTGCACTACTTAGGGATTGAAAATATCATGTTATTCGATCTTAACCATAAATATCGGATACATATGATACATATCAGATATTTTGATATTCCTATTTTATAAATTTAATACATTATGTTAGTAACAGCCATAATCGTGTTGTTAATTGGACCAAACCAGGTTAAGGAAGATGGTGGAGAACTAACCAGTTCGTCGCACAAAAATTGACTTAAGTTACGAGTTAAAACTAATATGATATAAAAAATAAATGTTTAGCAAATAATAGTCCAAAACGAAAAATAGACCAACTTTCTTTAAAATTTTAAAATAGTCGGCTGGTACTTTAGAGTTTGAGAAATTTAATTGGTTAAGGCAATAATCCAGTATATTGGTTGTGAAATTTGGTTGCGTACTAAATGTTTAAATAAACCAAAAACTAAAATACTTTATTGCATTATAATATTGCTGCTACACCTACCTTTGTGGCTTGGCTGTTACTATTACCACAGCAAATTACGTATGCCGCAGAAGTTTATTGCCCAAGTTATCGTTGTTTGGGGTCGCCAATGACACCTGTTGTTGTTTGCGTAATAAAAAAAAGCATGTCTATTAAAAAAGTTTATTGAAGTTAAAAGGAACTAAAAGAGGGTATTCGTAAATGGTAAATTTATACTGATTAAAAACATCTAAAAACATATAATTTTTTAAACTAATTCTAATTTTTGAACGAAAACCAACATAAATCCAGTGCATTAGGAGGATGCCGCAGCACGTTAAATTGAGCTAAAACGCGATTCGCCGCCGTTTTTCAAATATTTTTTGGAAAAAGTTGTATATAGAAAGGTTTCTTATATTTATCCAAATATTATCAGAAAGTTGGTTATTTTTAGGGTTTTGTAATTTTGGGAAATTTCATGTGTTAATTATTTACATTATCAACCATCAATTAACTTTTCGATAATCTTTGGATCATTTAAAGAAACTTTTATATATACAACTTTTTTCCACCAGAACTAACCAAAACAAATATTTAAAAAGCAGCGAATCGCGTTTTAGCTCAATTTAACGTGCTAAGCATCCTCTTAATCTCAATTTTTGCTCAGATATTAATGTCAAGTGTTTCACCGGGAAAAGCTGCGATCGATTTCTCAAAAAGTAGGATTTGGAAAATTTTAAGATTGGGCAGCATACGAATGTTAGTGGGGAACATACGACTAAAATATTTTGACAGTTCTAGCACTTCCGGTTATACCGGTAATTAATGTCAACTTGCTCATTTTTAATAAAACACCCCATATAATATTTATTTTTAGATTTTGCGTTAAATTCTAAACATATTTTATGTTTAATGTCCTATACTTAAGTCTAAACGTTTGTTACTTATTTTAAATTTCAAAAATAACGTTTGTAATCATAACATAACATAACCATTATTTTTTCTTAATACTAATTAGGTAAGGCATCTTGTAGAGAAAGACTTTCTTTAGTAGACTGTGGTAATATTTGAACGAATTATTAATACAGGGTGGTCAAAAATAATAGTACTTAATAAATATAACTTGCGGCCAATTTTTGACTGGTATCATATTTGATTCACAAAAGTATGTAAAAATGTATATTTGATTAAATACATTTTAAACGTAGTAATATTGCAGCGGGATCCTGTACTAAGATCTTTAGTACTAAAAACAGCTTTTAAACATGCAAATTGGTTTATTTAAAAGAAAAAACTTTTCTAAACATTTCTGTCTGCGATAACGAGCGTTTCTGTGACTTTTTGCTGTTTTAACAGTTCTAAAGCCTATTTTTGTATATTATATTTCAAAAAAGTATGAACTTATGGACAGACGTAAATTTTTTCCATTGTTGCATAAAACTAAAAACAGTTTTTATTTTAAATAAAGAAGTATATTTAAATACTAGTTTTAATTCTAAACATCTTTTCTTTAGAGCATTTTTTATTATTATAAAAAATAAAGGTATTTCTCGTAAGCAAAAATCATATTTTTTAAAATACCATGGATACAACTGCAAAAAATTATTATCTGATGATTGCATTTTGGGTTCTGGACCATGCAAAACTTTTTATAAAGAATAACTTTTTTTGTAAAATTAATAATAAAAAGTTTTCCATATAATGCAAAATTAGGTAGATATGCTGTATTTAGTTTTATAAAAAGTAATTAATTTAAAAACTGTAAAATAAAAAGACAGGCTATCCTGAAAGTATAAAAAATAATATTAATAACCGCAGTAAAAATTTTAAGATATTGAATTTTTACAAGTTTAATTTATACTGTATATTATATAGCGATACATATAAATTTTTCTGCTATTTTAAATAAACCTTACTTTTAATGATAAATACCTTTTGTTTAAAATATTAAAAATAAAATATTATACAGGTATTCAATTCTACGCAAAATGTTTTCGTACCATTTTTCTCTATTATTTAAAATAAAAATTACTTTTTTACTTTTGATCTTTTTTATTATTGTTATAACTCGCTGCGTATATTGCCAATTAAGGTAAAATTTTGTATTTCTTAATTTTGGACCGTGCGGTGCGTAGCCAAAATGACTTTTAAAAATTTAAAATTTGTACTCTTGTAACACCTACCCTAAAACACAGTGTATGTTGTTAATATTTTTTTGCTAATTTAGTCCAATAGTGTATTATTCACAAATTTAATTGATTTTCTAAAGCCACCATTATCCTTATTTGTAACACAGCGGGTAATCCCTGGGGTGTTATAAGGATATTCCTTTGTCTCTGATTAAAGGTTTAAAAGGGATAGTAAACTCCTTGTAAATTTAATGGTTGACTAAATTATTGATATATATGTATTATACAAAATGTATTTGGGTCAATCAACTTACTTTTGTCCCTGTTTAAATTTTTTATATTTTTATGTTTTTTTTGTAATATTTATTTATTTTAAATATTAGGTCATTACTTCATTAATTGTAATCTGCAATAAGCAAAGCACTTAAAACAGTTTTAACAATAAAACCAAAAAAGTCCATAATATAGATACGTATTATGCTCACAAAATTCGAAAACAACCAGAGAAAATATACAGTGTGTCCCAGGATAGGTGTTACAAGCGGACAAATAAACCAAAAATTTTTGAATTTTAAAACGAAATTTTGGGAAAACCGGTCGTATGGTCCAAACCAGATAAATACTTAATTTTACTTCAATTGGTATTATACAGGGCGAGTTATAACTAAAAATATAAAAATTGTTTAGTAGCTAACTACTTTAATTTTTTAAATAGAACAACATTGTATAAGTAAATGTTAAATAGATATTAAATTGTATATCAAAATTTGAAGTAGAAGAATAAAAAAATGTAATTATCAATTTTTTTAATTATCTACGCATTACAACTTAAAAAAGACAAGAGAAAAAAATTTAACAGAAAATTTAATAATTTTAAATATTTTTTTTCAATTTGCTGCCTTAAGCCAAGTATTTTAAAAACTGTTAATGCGTAATATAAAAAATTGACAAAAATATATTTTTTTATTTTAATTTTTTAAGTTTAAATTTTGACCTAAAATTGAACTTTCTACAACTTTTACTTATACAAATTTGTTTTATTTGTAAAATGAAGGTACTGTACTCTTGGTCATTTTTCATATTTTTAGTTATAACTCGCCCTGTATATTACCAATTAAAGTAAAATAAATTTGGTATTTATTAGTTTTGGACCAAGGAAACAGTTTTCCTAAAAGAATGTTTAAAAATTCGAAATTTTTTAGTCCATTTGTCCTTTTATAACATCTATCCTGGGACACACTGTATACAGGGACCACCAAATAGTTGGACACATGAATTTTTTTATTTTTATTATTATTTAAGAAAAAATTTTGGCAATTAGCTTTGCATATCGAGTTACCTAAAATTCAATAATGACATCCGCCCATGGGCGTCGTTTGGGGAGATAATTATTTAAAATTCAATTAAAATATTAAAAAGTAAGGTTAGTTGATTAGATACCTAAACAATTAATTTAAAAAGATGTTTAAAATTTGATTTTAGTATAAAAGTATAAAAAAAAATTCAAAAAAAATAGAATTTCTTTAATTTACTTACCTTAATTTTTTTGTTTTTAAATTAGGTTTTTTACCATAAGGTGACAAACTAATTGGCTATATCATAATTTTATTTATTTTATTTTACTTTTAAGAAGGAAATTTAAAAGATAGGATTGGCGTAAAATAAATATTACCTTTACCTTTTAAAACCAAAATAGGGTAGGCTAAAAAGAAAGTAATAAAACATTTTGACGAAAAAAGTAACAGCTTCTAAAGAAAGGATTTTGCTTGTAATCCTGACAAGATAATTAAGTGCTTCTAGCAAAACATGTATTTTAAAGACCCAAAACTATTTAGATTCCATGAGAGTATAATTACCATGTTTCGTTTAAAACTAAAAATTGAATAAAAAAAAAGTAAGAATAAAAAAACTTAATTAGTTTTAAACATTATTTTAATTAAATAACTAATATACACGTTTAGCCTATTGAAAATGTTTATTGGAAACTAAAGCAACCATAAAGCGATACCGATGCGACACTGTGTTTACATGCTAGCATTCTTTGTTTAATCTCTACCTGTTGCGTTAGACTGCCTTCTTACTACTTAAGGCCTATAAACTAGTGGCATCTTGAGTAGGATCTGAACGAAAATTTCTGACAAAAATATGTAGGCCCAAAGTTTATTGTGCAATTTTTATATGTTCTTTGGAATAAACAAACAAGAATGCAGCTTATTTATTTTTATTTTCTGGAAACCTATGTAAAGTTTATAAAACTAACCATCTACAACAAAATGTAAACAATAATTTGCGTATACAAATCACATAACACTATATGATACAAATTAAAGTCATTTGAAGTAACAATAATAAAATAGCCTTCACCAATTTGTCGAGGGGCCTAGAAATTATTAGTCCCGAGGAGTAACACCATATCCCACTAAAAATAAACGTGAAAAAGGTAAGCCAAGGTCAGAACTAAAATTATACTTTGCTGTGGGGTTCGACGCAAAAGAATGGAGATCTAAATGAGTGCCAAGTTCTGTACATAGGGTGTCAAAGTAAAAAAACATTTGTATTTTTTTTTTACAATTTTTGATATGATTTGAACATTTTAGTGAAACTTGGTATCTTGGGGGTTCCTTAACATGAGCTATTCAGATATGATATAAATATTTATATGGAAACTAGGGGGGTAGCTACACAAGTAATAATAAAGACAATTATACAGTGCTTGTCTAAATTCAGAACCACCCTTCTAACTTATAAATTGTTTGGTATTTTTCATGAAAATTCAAGGACTTTAGTGAGACAACATAAACCAAATTTCCGACAGGAAATGACAGATATAAATTTCAAATTTACAGCTGGGCGCCATTTTAAAAATAAATAGTAAATAAAAAGGGGAGTCTTGTGGCACATCATTTTTAAACTCCGGACGAGTACTTCATAACTCCAAAATATAAGGTCCTTCTCCTACTACAAAATGGCGATGCTTTGAAAATTTTCTGAATACCTTATTTAAATGGCCGTATGTGGTATTTTCTTAAAGCTCTTTTAAGGATTTATTTATTGGAAATATTGGTGATACTCGACAGGGTTGAACAAAAAGTATAGATTTTTTGATGACGCACCCTGTATCACCACTAAACAGATAGCTAAAGACCTTTAAAAACTACAACATTAGGTAGGTATATCTACCTTTATTAGAGATATGGCCATTACAAATCAGATAATCAGATAATTTTTAAAGTACCGCCATTTTTGGGAGTAAAGGTATTTACTTTATATTCTGGGGTTATAATTAACCTATTTGGAGCTTTAAAATGATGTGCCACAAGAATTCCCCATTCCATTTAATTTTTCTTTTTAAAATGGCGTCCAGCTGTCAGTTTGACATTTATATCTGTAATTTCTTGTCTAAAATTTGGTTATTGTTGTCTTACTAAAGTCTTGAAAAATTACTAAACAATTTACAAGTTAGGAGAGGTCCTGCCTTTAGACAAGCACTGTAGTTTAGTAAAACTCTTATAATTATTGTCTTGCTAATAGGCTGTTTTTAAAGACATTTTTGGTTACACTAAACCACTCAAATATCATGAAAATGGTTGCTCAAAATAATTCTTCTAAAATGTATCCCTTTTTTGTGTAGAAACCATTGGGGAGTTTACTGGTTTACTTAGATGACTTAGATGGTACATACAGTGTAGAACAAAAAAATTAGGATGTTTTGAAAAAGTTAAATAGTGTAGTCAGCCCTCTCTGGGATACACAGTACATTTAATATTAGATTTAAATAGCCCATGTCAAAAAACCTTTGGATTACAAGTTTTATTAATATTTATTTAATAATTTATTTATTATTTCTATGTTATTTTAATTATTAAAGAATAGCAAAATTGATATTGCTGTTTTATTTCCAATTCCTTTTATTTTATTTTTTAATTTATTTTTTTTAATAAAAATATATTTTTATAATTTTTAGATAATTAAATAGAATTAAACTATTTATTAATATATCTAAAAGGTATCAAAAGTTACCGAAATAAATTTAAATATCAACTGCGGCCAGAACGTCAAAAGTACACCTTAGGGGCCAAAAAATCGAATTTTAGACGTAGCAATCACAACAGTGATAATATGTACATTTGAATTCTAGACCTTACACTATGCGCAAATAATTTATGGCCTGTTAAAATTCTCAGTTTGGAACCAGAAAAATGACCCCCGAGGGGCCAGAAAATAGTTTTTTAGACTTAGCAACTACAACAGCGGGATGGTTGGTTGGTTTTACCAACCCTTTGGGGTCATCCCACCAAGTTTTCGACTGTCGCCCCCGGTAGTTCACTGCAGCCTTAAGTCTTATTATGCCCTGTCCTCCACTCTTTCTCATTTACATACCATTTATTACATAACTTGGATGGTTGCTGCTTGGTCAATTACGCCCGAGCAGAACACCGCGTGTCGTTGCCCAAAACTGACAACGACCCGTTTACCCATCCAAGTTATGGTCGCGCTTCTCGCTGGTTTACTCCGATGATCGACAAGGCCGACCCGCAGCAATAAGCCACAAGCGCGACAACAGTGGGTTTTTAATAATATTTCTAAGTTTTGAATCTCATTCTGTGCTCAAAAGTTATTTGCCAGCTAAAATTTCCAGTTTGGGGCCGGAAAAATTACTCCTAGGGGCTGAAAAACTTTGTTTCAGACAAAGCAATTACAACGATGATATTTTAATGTACTTTTAAATTAAGTACATTCAAATGAGAATGTCTCGATTGAGACATCCAAACCGCGATTTTCCGGCTTTTAAGAGGTCATTTTTCCGGCTCAAAACTGGAAATTTCAGCTGGTCAAAAACTATTTTAAGCACAAAATAGGTTCCAGAATTTAGAAATACATAAGAATTCCAGTGTTGTAATTATGAAACCAAAAAACTATTTTCCGCCGTCTAGGGGTCTTTTTCCATGTCTTAAATTAATAATTTTAACATGCCTCAAACTTTTCGCGCAAAGTATAGGGTCCAAAATTCAAATGTACATGAAAATATCACTGTTGTGATTGCTACGTCTAAAACACAATTTTATGGCCCCTACGGGTCATTTTCCTGAGCCCAAAAGAAATTTTTCATTAGCCATTGACCTGTCGAGCACAAATTCGGCTTTGGGTTCAGAATGGACCCTCGACCCCGTCTTATCCCGGAAACCATATTTCAGGAGTATAGAGGCCCCTGGGGCCAATTTTAGACGTGTAGGGTCTATTTCTGAGCTTAGATTCGGATTTAGTGTCGAAAAATACATTGGAATACATATGTCTGATACCTGTGTAAATTTTTTTTTTTTTTGGCCTGTGTTATTAAAAAGAGAATATAGTTAGGTTTGCGCCCCTGGATCGTACCGGGGACCTCCCGCGTGTTGGAAGAATGTGATACCAACTACACCAAACGAACTTATTATTTAAAAGATAACTTGTGATAGTTTAAACGCTACAATTATTTTAAAAAATGTATAGGGACCCCCTCATTTATTAACTTTTTTTCCTGCGCTTACACACAATTACCAAGATGGATTTTAAATTTAATCTTTCAAAGTATTTGGAAGAAGGTTAGGTTTTTGATCTAGATGTCAGTGAGTCAGTGGTAAAATTGAAGATTTTTTAGACTTTTTAGACTAGCTTTATGCTTTATGAAAAATTGGGCTGCTAGTTGTCCTTAGGGATATAAATAGACAAACGTAGTTTTATGTGTTTACATTAAATAGGTTTTGAGTTATCAAGGGGTCAAAACTGGCACCAAGTGGTTCGTGTAATATTAGACGCGGCGGTGTAGCCAGTTCCTTTGCTTGAACTTGGTTTGACACGCTTCCACATGTCTTGATTATTTGTGCAGTAAATAGCCCTATTCGTAAAGAAATCACAAGCTGGTCACCGCCAATTTGCGCATTTAGTTCTGACGTCACGACGCAGGCAAGGAATCCAAAAAATAGATTTTTATTAGTGGAATTCGTGATGAAAGTTAAAATAACGAGATTTATGTGAGTTTTTTGTGTGTTTTAGAAGTGTCGGCTATTTGTGACACTGTAACTCTAAATTTTCGTGATTATTTGTAATATTTATTCAGCTGACTGTAACTATGTGAACAAAAGTATAATTCTTACGAACTTCAATCCATGATATTAATTAGTGTATTCCTTTTACCTTGTAGAACCATTCTGAACCGTTCTCTGAATTGTCAATAGTGTCAAGAACGGTTCTACAACATGAAAAAATGTCAAAAAATTGTAAAAGGAACACTTATGGTGTCGTTCCGGGCGGTTCTGAAGCATAAAAGGAATACAGCAAATGCTGAAGGGTTCCTCGTAATCCAATTTGATAAAACCAATATAAAATAAGTATCTTAAATAGTGCCACTAATGTTACAAAAATAAAAAATAAAGTATGTTTTCCATAGAAACCTTTGTTTGTTTCATGGGGTGGCGAGGGGGTAGAGGGGTTTGTTTGTATTTCATTCAAAGCCTTAAAAATGTACCTCTAGAGTCAGCCTTTATGGCAGTGTGAAAAAACGCATCAGAAAGAGATATGACAAGAGTATAATCTATTGCTTTTGGTCCTGCTGACCCCTATGATTATGCAGAGCTAAAGTTTATTGCTTTTTAAGCATGCTATTGTTTGCATAGCTAAGTGGCAAGACTGCCTCTAATAGGTATGTTCTTGAGGATAAAATAAACGTCAACGTCGTGTGACGTCACACTAAATGCGCGAATTAGGTATTATTATTTAGTCAAGTGACCGGTTGCCAACTGGTCACCAGACGTATTTGTAAAATCTGATTGGCGCTGACTAGTTTGTAATTTGACAGACCTAATGCGTCGTGTGTAATTTTTTAACATATTGTTTAAATTTTTAGAAAGAAGGTCGTAAAATATTGTTTCAAACATGCTTGGTATGTGTGTAAGGTAAAAAAAAAATCTAAAATAATATATATGACGAACAGGGCCGCTCCTAGTGTAACTTGCGCCGTGATGAAAAAAATGAATGTTCGCCCCTACAAGACAATGTTATTAAGGTATTAACATTTTTAAAGACAGAGAAAAAAAAGGTCCCAACATTTACCATACATTATATGTTTATTGAAGTATTTTATCCACTGTGCTTTTCTTTCTTTGTAAATATTTTTGAAAAGCAAAAAAATAGTCCTCACTTTGAAATTACACGGTTTTTATTCCAAGAAGTGTATTTTTCCTCGTCACCGCCCTTTATTTATTAATTTTTTTCCCTTTAACTCACAATTTTCCGCCCTCACAGCGATGCGCCCTGCACCAACCGGTAGGCACGGCCCTGATGACGAATATGACTTTATGTTATTTTTTGGTTATAACAATATATCCTATACCCATTACATATATCTTTAATGATCAGATGCCATTTAAAAAAAAACAGGTTTTTTTAAGGCAATTTTATATAGCAACTTGTTTCTTTTTTAATTTTTTGTATTATAATTTTACATATTCCTTAAATTATAATTTTATACAAAATAAGAAAGGACATTAAAAACTGTTTTAATTTTTGTAAAACCGATGTTACGCTGAGTATAAAAATTTTAAGTTCTCTAAAGCAAAACCTTATGCATTATTTTTGTTTCGGATAATATAAAGAAAACTGAAAAAGACTGTGAAAGTTTGATTTATTTAAAAAAAAAATGATTTTATTGATTATCCAATTTTTGTCATGTTGTTGACATATCCAAAATAATGGTTTTATTTGAAAAAAGGTATTTTTTGTTTTTATTTTTGCTTATTCTAAATAACTGAATAAAATAGGCAAAGTAAATTTTTCGCTATAAACAACAATTTTGTACAATACGTTTTGTTTTTTAAATGCAAATAATTAAAGTCAGCTTAATTAAAAGACCCGTTATAAACCAGGTTTTTCAAATTTATCTACATAATCAAAGATATACATCGACATAATTAATCCCTATTCACCCTTTTAGTTCAGAGAAACACCCGACCATTTACCGGAAATTTACAAAAGCACAAAGGCCCGTCGCCTTTCTATTAAAACAATTTAATAGTAGCAAAGTAATTCCTTTTCGCATTACATAATGCAGCGTGTGCTATTTCCCACAATGGATAAATTTCAAATTATGTTACGAAAGTCTAGAAATTTCAACCATTAACTCCATGTAAAATTGTTTAAAACTGTATATAAATGGTAAAGGCTTCAGTTATTTTGTTTGTTAAAAATTTAAAAAAAATTAAACTTAAGGTTGTTAAATCGGGTATATTTGTAACTTTAGATATTTGCTAATAAAAAGCCATAAGAGTTTTTGTTCAACCACACTTTTTGTTTTTGTACCAGTGCTAGATACGTAATCTTACTAGGGGATTTGTTCAAAAGTTTTTTGATAAGGTTATCAGAAATTGGACCGCAAGAATCCATTCAACCAAACAAAGTACGAAAAAAATTTGAACAATAATATTTTTTAAACTTAATGCAATAAATTTCTTTTTCCAATAAATAACAAATTACTTTCATTTTATTTGTACTTATTAATTTGTGTTATTTTGCAGTTGTGACGCTTTTATTGATAAACTCTATATTTTAGTCACAAACAACGAAGAAAATTTAGGAAGTGCGTAAGGAATTGTTTTTTTTTAATATTTTAAAAACATACACCAAGATAAATTTTGGTTTATCTATAAATTTTGTTATTCTTTTTTGACTGGATTGGTTTACAGAACATGTTACTTGAGCTTTGTCATTATAATACTGCGTCCAGACTTGCAACAATTTGCCGCGTCGAATAGTGCGCCACATGGTCCTAGATAGCGTGGACGTGGACGTGAACAAAGTTCACGTCGTTTCAATGGCTTGGCGTATGATTTCGCGATGATTCAGAGCTTGTCGGTTTTTTGCATCAAAGGAGCGAGCAAATAGGTTAATTTGTTTGGACGGATGTTTGGCGAATTGTTGCAAGTCTGGACGCGGCTTAATAAAATAGGCCAAATCAAGAAATTATGTATGAAGCTGCATTAAAATTTGCCACTATTAAAACGCCAGTAAAAAAACTAATAATAAATTATCCAAACTTATAAAAATGTTCTGTTATACTCAGTATTTGTCTGACGACGACTGTAGATGCTTTGCAGCTAAAATGTTGTTAATTTTAAAAATAATAAAACAGTGTAAGTCCAAGAAACTTCTTTTATTCAAGTCTCATTTGATTGGGAATGACAATGACGCCTAGAAAGATGGAATTTAAGGGCTTATTGACACATAAAAAATTATTGCGATTTTTATTTACATAAAAATAAAAAATCTAAAAAATTTGTTAATTTTTTTATCAATTACTTTAAAAATAATAGCATTTAAAATATTTTAAAACAAGATTCTAAAGAAGAAAAACATTTTCAATAAAAGTCCTTACTCCAGAAACTTTAGCTTCAATATTTATATTTTTAAGCTAAAAATTTGAATACACGAGGTCGTTACGGCATAGGTAACGACCTAACGTAACGGCTAAAAAGCCGGTATATTACTTAAAATATTTTTTTTTAAGTTTAAATTAATTATAAATTTGAAATTATATGATATAATCTAGATAACAAAAAGAAACGGTAAAAAATTATTGCAATGTTTTAAAAAGTTGTCCCTTTGTTAATATTTTTCCAATTTCAGTTTCTATAAATTGCAGCATAAATTAGCAGCATAATATTAAGGTACTTAATAAAGTTAAGCAAACAAAAATAAAGTTAACTATATTTATTGTTAATTAGAGTTTGTTTTAGTTGACAAAAAATGAGATTTGTTTAAGTAAAGTTAATTATAATTAACTACCTAAATAAGAAGAGCTTCACGAAGCAAAAAATTTATAGATCAAATATTTAAACTTTTATGCCGTATAGTTTGTAACGATCGAAATTTAAAACAAAACTATTTATTTACGAGGCAACTTTCTAAGAAATAAAAATATTTTTTTCACCGAGGTTTTTTTCGTGTAACTGTCTGATATATGCATTTTTTTAATACCTTTTTTTATTTGTCTTATTTTGTTAATAACAATCGCAGTTTTTTTGTGCTAATAAGCCACTAAAAACATTTTTCCAGACGTCCCTGTGCTTTTTACTGTAGTTTTATTTCTAGGGGCTTTATTTCTATGTTTTACGTTTTTTAACATGTCATTGTTTACTATACCATTTTACTTAAAACGTAAATTTTTATTTAAGGTCTATTTTAATTTTTTGACTTTTTTATTAAGTGAAAGTTGTGTAACAAAAAAAAAGGAAAATTTTGCTGATCAGTGTAATTTGCGAATAGAAATATAAGCCCTTGGCAATACCAATATTAATATTGGATGGTAGAAGTATTTTAAAAATGCGTATTAAAATAAATAAACAAACCTGCTTTTTATCTGTTAAGCTTTTTACTATTAAATGAAATAATTGTGTTTTGTTTACTCGAAAATTATTTTAAAAAATTAGAAATTTTTGGTCATTTTCTGAAATTTACATATGAACAAAGGCTAATCGCATTTCTATTAAAACAGAACAATAGTGAAAAAGTTATTAATTTTCGCTTTACTTACATAATGCAGCGTGTGCCATTTTCCACAATGGATACATTTTAAATTATTTTACGAAAATCTAGAAATGTAAACCAAAAAGTCCATGTTAAATGGTTTAAAACTAAATATAAATTTTAATACTAAATAGAAAAAATTGCTTTTTAATGTTTCAAAAATTATTAGAGCATTACTCTACAATTGTTTCGCCTTTCTAGGGCTTCATCAAAGAGTACTTCGTATACGAAGTACTCTTGATGAAGGCAGACAATTAATGAAGTAATGCTCTAATAATTTTGAAACATTAAAAGCAATTTTTTCTATTAATTATTAATATTTAAAAAATGTTTTACAAGAAACCAACTGCGGATACAATTCAGTGTATAAATATAAATTGTTAAGGCTTTAGTTATGTAAACAAAATAATATATAACATTAAAAAAAGAAGAAGATATTGGATATACAGGGTGTTTCTAAACAAAAGCGATACATTTTAAAAGGTAATTCATTGTTTAAAATAAAGGATAGTTTGCTTTATAAACATAGGGTCAAAATTCAACTATTAGGGAGATATGTCGTTACAAAAATAGGAAAAAATAACGTTTTGGTTACACTTTTTGAATATTTTCGCAATTTTTTAGAATAAATGGAAGTAGTGGAAATAGACAACTTTTATCGTTCTTTTTAATCAAATTTAAACAGAAATATGGGCAATGACCTAAAAAAATATTTAAATAGCCTGATGTATTTAGATACTTTTTCAGCCTTGGTATGTTTTTCAATAAGCTTACCGATTTGAACTAAAAAAATAAAATTTAAATCATAACGTGCCAGGATATAAAAATTTATATTATAAAAAATTATGTTTTGCTTACATCTATAAGAAAATTTATTATATTTTTTTTTATTTAACATAAGAAAACTATAGTTTAAACACGATACTCATTTAATTAAAAAAGAAAAAAATAAGACTTTTTTTTTTAAATTTTTCTTCTCTTATTGTTGAGTTTTGACCCCATGTTTATCAGGCAAGCTACACCTTATTTTAAACAACAAATCACTTATAAAATTTTTTGCACTTGATTAGACATACCCTGTATAATTTTAAAACATTAAACTTTTATATTTAACCCTGCGTTGGTAGGGTGGGGTATGTCATACCCCAGCCAAATTTAAAATCTTGTAATTTTTAGAACACATTATTAATGTGGCCTCTTGAGTACCTACTAAACGAGAAATATAAGCCCTTGGCAATACCAATATTAATATTGGATGGTAGAAGTATTTTAAAAATGCGTATTAATATAAATAAACAAACCTGCTTTTTATCTGTTAAGCTTTTTACTATTAAATGAAATTATTGTGTTTTGTTTACTCGAAAATTATTTTAAAAAATTAGAAATTTTTGGTCATTTACTGGAAATTTACATATGAACAAATTCTCTGCTGTGTATAAGCGGGAAAATTTTGCCGGTAGCAAAGCGTGAAAACCGTCAAAACGCCTGTTAAGTGCTTTGGATTATACCATACCCCACCTTACCAAATTTGTGACTTGTTTTGGCAATATTGGAATGGTAAGTATTGTGTTTTTTTGTATGTTTTTGTTGTATTTGCACAAATTTTATAAATAACTTTCTTCATAGAAATGGCTCGTCAAAAGAAAGCAGCATCACTTTTAAAATTTTGGAATATTCTGAAAGCGTACCTTGCAATGTAGAGCCATCCGATGAACAACCAGTTGATGCTGAAGTCGTCGCAGAGTCCGAACAAGAAATAATAAAAAAATATGCTATTACTGCTATACAATCCACGAAGCCTGAAAGCCTAGATACTAACGTACCGTGGGTGTCTTAAGCAAGGTAAGAGGAAGTAACAAACACGGGACTTAAAAACTTGAAGATTTGGGGGAGAAGAAAAGACCTCCGCTGGCGGTAGGTTCCACAGTCTAGAAACTCTAGGGATAAAAGAACGAATGAAATGATAAGTTCAGGGCCTGTCCAATTGGACCGTATAGGGATGCATACGTGCGGCACCACGAGTTTCTCTGTTGGGAGCCGTAAAAGTATCTATAAAAGAGCGATAGATCTCCCACAGCTCGACGATGGACAAGAAGAGGAAGTCTTTGAGTAAGTAAAGAATCATTAATAAGACGATCAACTCTTCTTTGAATGACATCAAGAATGCTGAGGGTTGTAGGGGATGCCATTTTCCAGACATGAGAACAATATTTCAGAGAGGGTTGAATTTGGGACACATACAAAGTGTATAAATTGGAAGAAGAAAAATGCTTCTTGGCTCGGAAAAGAAATCCAAGCTTTTTGAAGCCGCGGTGGCTATAGATACAATGTGTTTATGCCAGTTAAGGTTATTCTTAAATGTGGCGCCTACAAGGTTTAATGTGCCCCCGCTCTGCAAAACCTGGCCACTTATAAGCAAAGGGTGAGTGTTTGATGATTTTTTTCGCGACAAGGAACATTATTGTGTTTTGGATGCATTAAATTAAACGAGATTTTTGGCGCCCCAATCCAATATCAAATTGAGATCCTGTGAAAGAGATATTTGCATCGCCCTGCGTTTGCTTTTCAAGTTGGGTTGAGAGATTGGTTTTAGAACCTGAAAAGTGGAGTAAAGGGTACTATCGTCAGCTTAACTATGAGTGGGATTGGTATTGGAAGAAAGAAGGTCGTTGATGTGAAGAAGAAACAAAATTGGTGCGAGTACTGAACCCTGAGGCACTCCAGCAATAATTTCGTGAAAGCTTGAAGAGTGACCATCACAATGACTGATATACGTTGATTAGAAAGATAACTAAAGAGCCAAGAGCAGAGTTTAGTTGAAAGACTGTAGAAGGAAAGTTTATTGAGAAGTTCGTCATGCCAGACCTGGTCAAAAGCTTTAGATATATCAAGAGCAACGATCTGGGACTCACCTAGAAACTTAGGAGACTTGATCCAGTTGTGTGAAACGAAGAAAAGAAGATCTGCTGTAGATCTAATGTGACGAAATCCGTATTGCCTGTTATGTAAAATTTTATGTTTTTCTAAATACCTAAGAATTTGCGAGTAAATGGATTTCTCCATTACTTTACAAAGCATTGAGACGAGTAAAATGGGTCTATAGTTGAATAAAAGAGATTTAGATCCTTTCTTGGGAATATGCTGAAGACGTGCAGCTCTCCAGCTGTCTAGAAAAATACCCGTGTCATAAGAAATTCGAAAGAACCTAGTTTCTACCCTATTTCTGCTTTAATTAATATTTATGTTATTTTTAATTAAAATGATGTTATCGAACAGAATTGCTGCTTTTTCAATAAATATTTAGCATTGTCCTTGGTTTAACCATATCAAATAAACAGATTGCAGAATCCTGGAATTGGTTTAACGCTGCGTCGTAAAATTGCAGATATAAATTACATTACTAAAAAAGGCCACAGGAGAAACTGCAAAAAGGTAAAAATAGGTAGAACATGTTATAAGTGCCCCAGAGCAAAATATCGTAAATCTTTTTACCCTTGTAGGTTATGCAACAGATGTATTTGTCTGAAGCATGCATATAAAATATGCAATAACTTCAAGGTCTCCAATGAGGATTAAAAAGTAAAATGTTGATTGGGTATTTTTTTATTGATTTCTATTTATCAAAAGAAAATTTGGGGTAAAAATGTTAAGTTTTTGTTTAAAAAAAAGTTTTAAAATCTGTTGTTGTTTTTATAATTGTTAGTACAAATACCATTTATATTATTTTTTTTTGCAAGGTATTGAAATACTTAAGTGTGATACGTATTTTTAAAACTGATATTGGAATTACTTTAAAAATATAATTTTTTAATGTGGTACTACATACCCCACCTTACCATACTTGTAACTTTTTAATCACCTAATCAACGCAAGGTTAATATAAAGAGCTATTGCAACACTATAATAAAAGTGAAAAAATATAATATAATAATTAAGTTTAACAGTCGAACCTGGGGCAGGGGGTCAGCTACTGACCCCACCGTAGTTTTGTTGCTATATCTTTTTAGATTTTAAAAACTTTTAAATATCGTTTTATTACTTTTATACATGATCATTTTAAAGTGTTTTTATGCTAAAAAAAATAAAAAAATATTAACTAATAAAATGTTTGAAACTAACAGCGATCGTAACATAACCAGTAAATTACTTAAAAAATAAGATTACAGTGGATAATACTATTTTTTAAAATATTTCAAGAAAAATAAAGCGACTTGTCCAAAAATAAATGCACATTTAGTACTGGTAAATTTGTTTTTAGGGAAAACAAGACGTTAGCAAGGTACCTTTCAAAAAATTTTTTTGCGTTTTGTTTAGCTTTATAATATAAAAATTAAGAGCAATACACTAGAAATAATTCTATACTATGTATAAGTCAACTAAAGCCGACATTAATACGTTTGATAAAAGAGTTAAGGCTAACAGTTGCAGACGCGTTACCTCACATTTAGGTGAAGAAAAAGCTGGGACTCAATCGCTGACCACCGTGCCCCAGGTTCATCCGGGTACACAAATATGCCCCAGGTGCGACTGCTAAAAAGAAATTAATAAATATTAAGGCCTAGTTTTACAAAACAACTTTAAACTCGGTTCTACTAAACTGAAGTCAGGTCTTTGAACTTTTCATAAAATCTCAATTTCTTTTAATTCCTTGACACTGGCAGAAATATTGAGATTTTACGGAAAGTTTAAAGGCGCGACCTAAGTTCAGAAGATGATAATTTATTAGCAATTATGTAACAAAAATAATAAAAACATTATTAAATAAGGTTGATATCCGGGATAACAGTCTTTACTAATATAAAAGTTTTCGAAATTTTTGGTTTTTGAAAAGTTTAGACGTTAGGCGCATATGTCCATATTTTTTTTTTTATCTTTGAACAAACCACGAAGGCTAAAAGCCTAAATACTAACGTACCGTGGGTGTCTTAAGCGACGTAGGAGGGAGTTTGTTGACACGGGACTTAAATACTTGAAGATTTGGGGGAAGGAAAGACCTCCGCGGGCAGCAGGTTCCACAACCTGGAAACTCTAGGGATAAAAGAACGAACAAAGTGGGAAGTTCGGGGCCTGTCCAGTTGGACCGTATAGGGATGCATACGCGCGAAACCACGAGTTTCTCTGTTGGGAACCGTAAGTGGAGGAACTAAACTGGACAATTCTTAAGAGCAGAAGCCATGGAAGTACCTATAAAAAGCGATAAATCCCCCACAGCCCGACGATGTGCAAGAGAGGGAAGCCTTTCTGTAAGTGAAGGATCATTAATGAGACGAATAGCTCTTCTTTGAATAGAATCAAGAATGCTTAGGGTTGTGGGGGACGTTATGCCCCAGATATGAGTTTTTTTAATGAGTCTAAGAATTACCCACCTAAACATTATCTTGTATTTAAGGAACATCCTGCTGGAGGCTAAAAAAAATATTTAAATATAAAACATTTTTTATAAATAAACCACTTTAGCATGGCATGTTATATTAAAAAGAAAAATATGGGTCCAAACTTTAGAAAGCAAAATATTGTAATTTTAAATTTTAATTAAAAAAAAAACATATTTTTTTAAGGAAAATAAATTATACCAAAAACGGCAGCCATGTAAAACGTTATTATTTAGAATGGATTACAAAAATTTAATATACTTATGCAAAATATAAAATATTTAATTATATACTTAATGGAAATTGTATTATACAGTATGTTCATTTAAAAAGTTACCACTTAGTAATCTGCAAAATCGCCGAAACACTTTAAAATATTTATTGAGCGGAAACGTTAAAAAAAAGTACGGCGCCCCTTTAACCCCCAGCCACCAGGGCGCCCACACCAAAATTCTTGAACAGAAAGGAGGTTCAAGTAATACGTCATTTTTAACTTCTGCCAAGTATTTTGTAATCCTAAAAGTATAAAGTCAATATATTTACCTACTACAAAATAGCGGTACCTACTTTAAATCTTTCTCAAATACCTGATTGGGATGGCCCTATTTCCGAAACTAATAAGGCTAGATTTACTTAATGGGGTATTTTCTTAAAGCTCTTTTAATTTTTTTTTATGGTGATTCTAGTAATTATATACAGGGAAGGATGAAAAGTGTAATTTTTAAATGAAGAACCTTGTATATTATATTACCAATAAAAAGACCTTTAAAAAAGCTTTAAAGAAAGACACCATTAGATACATCTTACTTTATTAGCTTTCGAAATATGGCCATCTCAATGAGATATTTGGGTAATTTTTAAAGTAGCGTCATTTTGTAGTAGGTAACGATACTGACCTTATATTCTAGGGATATGAAGTACTTGTCAGAACCGTTAAAATGATGTATCACATGACCCCCTTTTTCATTTAATAATTTTGGGTTGGAGGTTCTCGTGGCTAGAAGTGCTGTCCAATTTTTTGTAAAAGACATGTCCCCTCAATAAATATCTTGACGTGTTTTTGCAATTTTTTCAAATTTGTCTCTTTTCGCAATTAACTTAGTGGTAACTTTGTAAATGAACATCCTGTATAATTATCTACAGAAGAAAACGCAAGTCGTCAAACATATTTTAAATTAAAGATTTTTAATTCGTACCTCATTTTGCTAATAAAGGTTTTTAGTTTGCAACACAAATAAAAATAAATTTTTAATCTTCGCATTTTTTAATAAATGGTAACTGCAGTTTTTTTAAATTTAATGTCATTAAAGGATACAGTAATTACTCCGTGTTTATTTTGCAAATTTAACAAATATAAATAAAAAGGTCTAAATTTTAAAATGCAAAAAAATTTAATCTTAAATTTTACGCATTCACATGTAGAAAAAATATTTACAAAAAAAAAACATTTTGTTTCTATAGAAGAAATAGGCAACAAAATTAAAAAAGAATTTAGCTAAAAGTTTTATTAAGAGGATAATCTCTTTTAAAAGGATTTATTAAATTGGTGCAGTTTAGTTTAGAGAATATACTTTACAAAAAAGAATACCAGAGTGCACTTTAGCAAAACGTTGAAAAAAAATAAAGCCAAAATATTTTAAATATTTCCCTTAATGAAAACAAAGCATTTTGGTGCCAAAGTTAATAAAAAAATTGCTTTATACAGGGTTCCCCATAATTGGCTATCAATTTTAATATTTGAATTATTTTTTTAGTTTAACAAGAAAACTTTTAATTACACTAAATAACAGCTAACTCTTTGAGATTTATAAGAACTTAGAAATAAATATATTTGGTTAATTTAATTAATAAATTTGAATATTTTGAACTTCCAGTAACATATAGGTCTATATTCAAAACGGCGTTGATTGCTCAATTTCATTGTTTATATTGCTAATTCTTAAATAGGTTTTCAATAACAAAACTTTTTAAGAGTCTACCAATGGGCGAAGATGCCGCCGGATAGGACACACTGTATAACACCAATTTAAATAGCTAAAAAGGAAAACAACTAATTTACCTGGAAAATATATGACTGAAAACGTTATTTTATTAAAATAAATTAATAGTATCAAAGCAACCTTTCCTTTTAACAAAGCCAATGTGGGCATTTTCTCTTGGGACATGTTAGGAATTTGGGATAACTTAGTTACGGCTTTAGAAACCGGGCATCACAAATTGGCCGGTTAGTAGTCAAAGCCCGTCGTTTGTATCTTATTATCTTCAAGATAGTGGGTAATCACGTAAAGAAGGTGATGTTAGGCTAATACCACAAAAACAAAAAAAAAAATGAAAACTTTTTACTTTATAAAAAAAAAGATTAGAAAAAATGACTTGATACCTAAATAAAAAAAAAAACCTGGGTAAATAAAAACTTATGTCGATTTTTAAAAAGGGTTAACCTTTAGTAATTAATTAGATATTTTATTATTTTTGTGCTTATAAATTACGGCATACAAGTTTAAATAATTTGTGTAAAAAACAAGTTTTTATTTTACTTGTTAAATTTTTTAATTGGCAATATATAAACCCCCATTTTCAGTGTTAAAGAAAAATAGAAATATTGGAAATACAGTTTTGGCAGTCAAAACTTTTTATTAAAAATGTCTGTTTTTTTAATTTCCTAAGGTGCCATTATTTTAAAAGTTATTAACAAACACTATACAACTTTTTTTTTTTACTTTTTTTTAATGAGCTAATAAGCCCTTAAGAAACATTTTTCTAGACGTCATTTTGAATCAAGTAAACTAACGCACGTATTTTTAGGAGCCTTGTTTCTATTTTTAGGTCTTTGCATGCTAGGCATGTTATCGTTTTTGCTTTATTTGGTAGGTGAATAATAAATACCGTATAAAATTTAAAGAGATGTTAAGTTAGACTACAACTAATATGTAATTGTTAATCACAGACACACAGAATCCTAAAATTTGGCCGGTTAGTAGTCAAAGCCCGTCCTTTGTATCTTATTATCTTCAAGATAGTGGGTAATTACGTAAAGAAGGTGATGTTAGGCTAATACCACAAAAACAAAAAAAAATGAAAACTTTTTACTTTATAAAAAAAAAAGATTAGAAAAATGACACTCTTGAATTTGAAATCTAAACGCACATTATCTACTCGTGACGTCAATCCTTCTGATTGGTGTTTAAGAATTTATGGTAAGATTTTTGTTCTATAGATATATTTTATAAAAATTAAATATTAACTTTTAATACACTGTTGAATTAAACACGTTTTTGTAATCTATAACTCTTATTTCATTTAATTAATATAAAATAACAATTATTTTTGGATGTTGTCATCATGCCTATTGTGCGGACGGTCAAAATGGGGTCCATGACGCGACTATCGGCATAGGTGTGCCGTATAAAAAGCCAGGATATCACTTTAAATATTTTTTTATAATATTAAAACAAAAAGAATTTTAAAAAATAAAAAAATATGTAGCATAATCTTGATGCCTAAATAAAAAAAACCTGGGTAAATAAAAACTTATGTCGATTTTTAAAAAGGGTTAACCTTTAGTAATTAAATAGATATTTTATTATTTTTGTGCTTATAAATTACGGCATACAAGTTTAAATAATTTGTGTGAAAAACAAGTTTTTATTTTAACTTGTTAAATTTTTTAATTGGCAATATATAAACCAGCCCCATTTTCAGTGTTAAAGAAAAATAGAAATATTGGAAATACAGTTTTGGCAGTCGAAACTTTTTATTAAAAATGTCTGTTTTTTAATTTCCTAAGGTGCCATTATTTTAAAAGTTATTAACAAACACTATACAACTTTTTTCTTTTTTTTTATGAGCTAATAAGCCCTTAAGAAACATTTTTCTAGACGTCATTTCGAATCAAGTAAACTAACGCACGTATTTTTAGGAGCCTTGTTTCTATTTTTTAGGTCTTTGCATGCTAGGCATGTTATCGTTTTTGCTTAATTTGGTAGGTGAATAATAAATACCGTATAAAATTTAAAGAGATGTTAAGTTAGACTATAACTAATATGTAATTGTTAATCACAGACACACAGAATCCTAAAATTTTGACTAGACATGGTTAAAATTAATGTAAAAAAATAACATAAGTAGCACATAAGGCTTAACGACACTGCACTTTAAAACTGAATGTTATATTAAAAATATAGTTAAATTATACATATTATACACCAAATTCTTTATGTTTAATCGTACAATTTAAATATGTAACCGAATTTGCTATAATGTAAACTTCTAGTAGCTAAGAAGCTGTATAAACAAATGTTATGCCTTTTTTTTATTAAAAAAATATCTGTTTATATTTCTAAACTTTGCTATATATAATATTTTGATTTAAAGTTAGGCTTAGTTTTAAAGCTGGTAATTTTTTCTTTAATTTGAGATATTACAGAGTTACTTTACTTAGAGTCAAGCCGAGTTATAAGTGAAAATTTGCCTAAATGCCGTAAATTTTTAAATTTTGCAATGTTTTTGTACTAATTTTACCATATCTGGTTCAATGCTTAAAAAACGTTATTTTGTAGATTTTTTTTTAAGGAACAACAGGATTTTATTAAAAAAAAGTTGTTATCTCTTTTGGTTTAGGAGCTAGAGTCTTATAAACAATTAAATTATTTATAAAAAGTTGAAAATTTGATTTCAGGTCGAAATCCATAGGAATACACTTTGAAACTCCATGGACACTGATCGGCCACGAAACAGCCTTGGCCCCCAGACTATTTTACGAACAAAACTATTACGGAGCATACCATTTTTGTCTAACTAAAAATACATAATTAATTATATTTCTAACTAAACACATTTCATTAACTTCTTTTTATTTTCAGCACTAATTTTCCAAGTTAAGAATCAACCCTAATTTGTAAGCATGCTTTTAGTTACCCCGTAGCGTCATTACAATATCGATCGTAATGCTTTTTTTTACCCGAGTAGTTTAATTTGTATGCATTAAAAACTCTAAGTCTTTATGTAAATTAAGCAAAAAACTAAATCACAAACAATCCGTTTAACCACCAGATACAGTGTGGTTAAGTGCATGTTTTTAAACTTACATGCAACGCTTATTCTTCGTCTATCCTGGTCCGTTCCCCCGGGAAAGCGGGGATTATCCGCCCGGCAAACGAGAATTTTACCGTCATCCTCAGCAGAGACGGTCAGGGTCAGGATGCTGCCTGTAAACGAGCTCGTTTCTTCTTCCTAAAAACAGATTATTTAAATTGGATTAGGTATAAATAGATTTCAAATAAGCTACGAAACAGGTTACCATAAAAGATTTAAATTGTTAAGACATTTTTAGGTTGTAATATTTAAAATTATTTAAATCTTTTGTTGGCTTTAGAAGTGTAGCTACATATTAATACACAGTATAAAATTGGTCACTCCTTAGGCCGTGTTTCCACGGGCCACTTTTTAAAGTTGATATGGGCCACAAAAAGTGGTTGGTCTACTGTCGCCAGCTTGTAGATCCGTTTTCCAACAATGCTAAAATTTGTGTGAACGGATTGGCTACCATGAAAACACTTTTTGTGTTCCATATCAACTTCCAAAAGTTGATGAATGAATGATGCCTATACAGTAGGGTGAAACGTTTTTTTTATAATAAAAATGGCTATATCCGAAATATTTGCCTTTGGTTAAATGTACTACTTGTGCAAAATCTTATCAAAAATAAGTAAAAAGTTGCATTCGCGTTTAGTTGTAATCAAATTAAATTTAAGTAGGTATGTTTACACTACAAATTAACAAGGCTATAAAAATATTTGCAGTTAAAAAAATATATATCAATGTTAAAATTTTAAAAAAACTAGGACCGCGAACTAAATATGTCAAAAAAGTATTTTATAGTTTCTCTTTTTTCCGGGCATTTAAATTTAAACAAAAACATATTTAACTTTTCTCCAGAATAAAGATGTTTAATAAAGATTTTTAAAAAACCAAACTTTTTATATACTATAAAGAACTATTCTGTCCTTGCATAATATAGAAGTTAAAATTACTGAAAAAAATAATACAAAAGAATTATTTTAATTTAGGGTACATAAAAATTATTTAATTTTTATATAACCCAAATTCAAATAAATATTTTATTAGTTTATTTCCTTTAAAGAAAAACTGCAAATATTATTGACGTCTTGTTAATTTATAGTGTAAATACTACAGTTAAGACTCAAATATACCTAAATTTAAGTTGAAAACACTTAAATGGCAATGCAGCTTTTTTACTTAATTATGGATACATAGCTAAAAATATTGGATCGTTTTGGCAGCCAAAAAACAATTACGATTTTATTGAGATTTTTCACAGGTAATACATTTAACCCAAGGCAACTATCCCGCATATGAGTCATTTCAAATTAAAAAAAAAGTTTTTGCTTCACCCCACAATACAGAGATGGCTATTGTGATCAATCTCGGAGCTACATGGTAATTTCAAGATTTTGTCAACTTTTCTAAATATGTGTTTTTTTTTAATTGTTAATAAACCTTAAATAGGTTAATTGTGAACTATTTACCTATAAAAATAAATATCAGAAAGCTAGAAACAATAATAAGAACTATCAGGTCTCCGTTTTTTAAATCAACCCATATTTTTACATAGAATGAAAAACCCATTTATTCTCATTTCAAAAATTTGTAGGTTATTGGCATTTCATTTAGCATTTTCAAAATGTCTTAATAAAAAAAAAATTAGTATAAATCAGCATATTCGTCACAAATAAACGATCTGATTGGTTTATACAGCGTGTGTACCTAAGTTTTCACCATATGAAAAACCTTTTAATTTTTAATTTTACGAAAAAAGTTATAGAGTAAGAACCCGTGAGCGGCAGACCTTCGTCATTTTGTAAAAGCTGAAACTTTGTCAGCGCATACTACCAACATAGGTAGAAGCGATGGGAGAATATGAAGTTTGACTCATAGTGGCTTTGGCAGGTATCAGGTACCAAAGGTGACCAAATTGAAAGTTAACTTTCGTCATTTTGTAAAAGCTGAATTTTATATATGTGACTTGGGTACCTATTAGAAGATATTTCCCCAGTCGGCAGACACTTCTCATAAAAATTAATAATTAATAAAAGTTATAGTGTTTTTAAAAGCGGATGTTCTAAAAATATTTTGGTTCATACAGAGTGTCCCAAAAAACAGTAATAACTGTAAAGATATATTTTTTTTTATTTTTAATCTCAATCTTTCTACCTTAAAAGTTAACTAAATAAAAAGTTAACTTTCGTCATTTTGTAAAAGCTGAATTTGATGTATATTACTTGTGTACCTATTAGAAAATTTCTCCCCAGTCGGCAGACACTTCTGATAATTCCTACACCTTGGCAGACAAAAATTTTGTCTGGCTGCAGGGTGGCCTAAATGTCCGATTAGGTCCAATATTTCTGTTATTTAACAAGATATGAAAGCACATTTTAATAACTTCATAGTCCCCCAATCGCTTGTACCTATTTGTAAACATGCGCTGACAAAGTTTCAGCTTTTACAAAATGACGAAGGTCCCTATACCCTATAAAAAAGTTCTGCATGGTCTAAAACCTAAAATGCAATCATCAGATATAAATTTTTTGTAGTGATATATGAGGTATGTCAAAAAATATGAATTTTGGAGGAAAGTACCTCTAATTTTTATAATGTTAAAATGTTTTATGAAAATAGGCATTTAGGAACAAAAATACCTTTAAAATATGCAATATGTTTATATTAAAGTAAAAACTTTTTTTTCTGCAATAACAAGGTTTATGTGACTATTCGCTGTTTTTACAGTTCTTAAGCTTTCTTTACATATTACATTTTAAAATAGGAATGTACTAATGTACAAACTTAAATTTTAACCGTTTATACATAAAAAATCTTCCAAAAATAATAATTCCAAACTTTTTATTTTCATAATTTTCATAATCATTATAAAAATAAATGTACCTTCCTCTTAAGCAAAATTAATATTTTTTAACATACCTCGTATATTACCGCAAGCAACTAATATTTTATGCTTTAATTTTGGGTTTTAGAGCATGAAAAACTTTTTATAAAGAGTACCTTTTTATATAATATTTAAAATAAAAAGTTTTTCCTATGGTGCGAATTTACTAGACACGCTGTATATATTCGACATGAAGAAATGGTACTTTTAGGTTGTCACCCAGTGGCCCTAATTCAAACTCGCTAAATTTTATATTTGTGCGTTTGAATTTAAAATGATATTTAATATAATAGGCCAAAAAATATATCCATATTTAAAAAAAAAATATTTTACCTAATGAAAATTTTTCCGACTTTGTTTTTAACGCAATCAATCGCAAGTTAGGAAAACACATTTTCAAGTGCACAGAAAATTCTAGGGTTGAGTTAAAAGAAATCAGATTTTTACAAGCCTATAATAAATTAATTGTTTTTTAAGGATATGCTAACTCTTACTGTCAACCTTATTTTATTTAAAAACATGGCAGCAAACCAAATATTAAATAAATAATAGTTTAAAAAACTAAAAAATCACGCTTTTATATGCAATCGAACTAAAAATTAGAAAATAATTTTTCATTACAAAGAGTTTGTCACTTCAGAGTAAAAAGCGTGGTGTGCTTAATATATTAAATGTTATAATTATTCTATTTGCCAATACCTATGAGGGAAAAGTTATGAAAAAATAGTAAAATGCACCCCACGCTTTTTACTCTGAAGTGACAAACTCTTTGTAATGAAAAATTATTTTCTAATTTTTAGTTCGGTTGCATATAAAAGCGTGATTTTTAGTTTTTTTAAACTATTATTTATTTTTCATTTTTAGTTCGATATATCAATTAGTTAAATGCTCCAGTTTATTCACTAAAAAATTCCTTCGCCATTTTGTCAAGAGACACATAGCATCTGTACAGGAATTTTTTTATCCTGACGGTCCTAATCAGGATAACGGGATACTGTTTGCAGATTATTGCATTGTCATGGGTCCTTGATACGTGTGCAAAGTTTCAAAGAAATCGAATCGCTGGAAGTTGGTAAAAATTAGGCTCAAAGAGTCCGTTACATAGATAGATAGTTACAACCCAAGTTAATAAAAGCGTGTTAAAAAAAAGAATAGACTCATTAACTTAAAAAAATATAAAGCGTGTTTCACTAAATAAAATAATAAAATAAATAAATAAAAATAAAATAGATCAAAACCTAAACATTTTTACAGGTTTTATTATCATTGTTAGTTTTCGTTCAAAACTAGTCTCAAAATTGTTTATATTTCCATTAAAAATAAAAAGAGGTCAGCCACTATAATTTTGATTTATAGATGTCCAAAGTAACATCACTGTGTTGTTTGTTTTAAAATTTCCCAAAAAAATAAATACAAGGTGTTTCGCAAGATTTCAATTTTTAGAACGTAATATTGTTAAGCATAAAAATGCGCAACTTTGTCCCAATTTAACCAACTCTGTATTTCTTACTGTTTCTGAGATCCTAATAGTGCCCCTTGAACTATTTATAAAAAAAATTAATAAAACATCCTTTTAAATGTAAACTGTATATTTTTAGTACACAACATGTTTTTTTATTCTTAGGCGTAGAGAATATCTCATGACAAAACGGAAACGAGTTAATAAATTCGCTGTTAAATACGAGTACTTTGGCTGGTTACTTTAAAATACGAAGTCTTACCTTGCAATGGTCATATTTGCTACAAATGACCAGTCACCCTACAGTTATGATTTCAAACACGGCGTCAGACTGCAAACCACTGACGTCAGCGACAAAGCGTTATACTTATTTCGCTTTTACCCTCGATAGGAGGTAGTGCAGTTTATGGCGCTTTGCGGCTGCAGTCGGTTATTGCAGTCTGCTTAAAATCGTACCTTTACGAGGATACTATAAATGTTGCCGTCCTAATCGTGACCTAAAGTTATTCTTTTTTAAGAAGTCCCCGTAATGTTAAAGCATAGATTAATATGGCTTACAGCTAGTTATTTTAAGGCTACGCTAATTCTCACATGCACCCTGCCAACTCTATAGGTAATCGGATGTGATCGAGTCATCGGCGAGGCGATGCGATTCTCTATCAATTTAAATGGCGGTAAAAGAGAACCAAGACGAGCAAACTCAAACGTTGTTTTAGCGGCGGATAGCTCTAATTTGGCCTTTTGATTTTCAGTGTTTATTTGTGATTGTTGCAAGGAAGTATTAGTTATTATAGTTTGGGATATTTTGTCATTACATTGTCCTGTGTTTACTTTTGTCGTAAAGAGGAATGAAGTTGCTCAAATCCCAAATAATATTTTTACTGTGCGACTTAGGTGAAAAAATATTTTCTAGGGTGTCTTGTAGAAATAAACATATATAGCAATATTAAGTGAGAACCAATAAATAAAGTTATTCTTGGCTTTAAAAATCTCTAAACCTTTTCAATTAAAAAAATCACTACCTACATAATAATAGTTTTCTGTTTAAGCTTTTATTGCTACATTTTTTACCAAAAGATGACATGAACTAAATGTTTGACTAAAAGGATTTTAATTTTCCCATGAAAAAAACCTAGACAGGTTTCTTAAATGAGGTATTTTATTACATAACATTATTTTAATACCTACAACAAAGGTAATAATAATTGAGGTAAGCTCTCTATACAAAAAATAATTATTAAATAAGAAATGTTTACTTGTAAACAGAAGAAGAATATTTTTATTTATCGACTTTTTTTTTATTTTTAAGCATATTTTAAAATATAAACAAAAATTGTTATAACTTGTTCATATCTTTTACGTTTGTTTTTTTTGTGTCCTTCATTGATACTGTATGTTATTTAGGTATGTATATTAATATATATATATATATATATATATATATATATATATATATATATATATATATATATATATATATATATATATATATATATATATATATATATATATGTACGTATTACGTACTGCATAATTAAATTAACTTGTTTTATTTTTATTAAACCTTCACCATATCGTCAAGAAAATTTTAAGTATTGTAGTTTGCCTGCCAATTGGCTTCTAGTTTGACGACAACTATACCGACGAACTTCAATTACCTACGGAGTTGGCCGGGTGCATGTGAGAATTAGCGTAGCCTGTTATTTTGTGGTTTAAGTAACCAGCCAGTTTAATTTATCATGGCCTTTAAAGTTTTTTTTTTTTTGTAAAACCTTAAATAATATTTTTTGTATAATATTTATAGCAAGGCTCAAAAACTTAAAATATTATTTTTATTGGAATTAGAACCTGATTTTTCCAAAGTGTTAATATATTGAAAACTTTTCCTTTGTTCATTCTTTTGCTCTTACTTATCTAGAGTAAATTCCGCAGTTTTCCCAGGTATGTTACAAACTAAACCAAAATCTAATAAATCCTAAAAGCATCTAAAACTAAAAAGTGGACTTTACCAGAGATAGAACTGTGCTAAAATATCGAAGTTCTTTATTAGTTTTATCACCTAATTACTACAGGGTCAGAACACACGCGTTAGCTAAATGGGCAAAAATGAATTATCCCTAGTTTGTTGAAGGTAAAAAGAGTAAAAGGAACGAAGAAATTAATGCAGTACTAACGAAATTTGTTTTGTCCCTGGCTTTACCAAGCTTTAATAAAACTTCGGAGCGGAGCAAGCTTTTAAAAGTTTGTTTCTGTTTCTACATAACAATATCAAATCAGGTGCTTTTTACTTTTCCATTATATTACTACAAACTTTTTACACTACTAAAAGGTAAGATAACACAAAAATGGGAAAAATGGCTTAAGTTTTGTTCCCAATGGATCCTTGTAAAAAGTTACCTATTTTAATATTTTAAAATTTTTTGTAATTTAGGTTTACTTTTGGTTTTGTGTTTTTTAGTTAGTTGTAGGTAGAAATCAATACCTGTATACTGTGTGTTTTAGAATGTGCGGGCAATCCCTAGAATTGATTTAAAAATCATAAAAATAATATGACAAGTTTTTATAATTTTTTTCCAAGGTATCTCTGTAAAGATATATGTGCCCTTAAAGGACAGAGTGACCGTATTTTGTTGCATTTGCAAGCCACCTTCGTTTTTATTAAAGACTTGCGGAGTTTGCGAAACATAATTTGTTTTACAGAATATTGATGTTTTTAATAAAGTTTTAAAATAAAGAACAAAGTAAGCCTTAGTTTAATTATTTTTAAAGCAACATCTTAGTCTTAACGATTTCACTTCTCCAACGACCCCTAATGACCCTTAGCTTTTTCAAGTTTATTTACATATAAATAATTAAAAAGTTATTATTTTGAATCATAGTGATCATAGCCACTTTGGTTA
Source organism: Listronotus bonariensis (assembly GCA_014170235.1). Classification (NCBI taxonomy): domain Eukaryota; kingdom Metazoa; phylum Arthropoda; class Insecta; order Coleoptera; family Curculionidae; genus Listronotus; species Listronotus bonariensis. Next base: position 42,568 of record JACEGR010001284.1, read on the forward strand.
TACCCAAAAAAGTGTCCAAAATTATTATCATTTTATAAGTTTTAAAATAATTTTATATTAATTGGTGATAGCCTAGTGGTTAAAGCGCTGGGGCGCTGGGCTCACAACCGACGAATCTTGGTGTAGTGGCTAGCCCAGCAACAGACAGACAAAGTGCAAAATGTATTGACGCTAGTAGCCAGCACTGAAACACACTTTGCTGTGTCCTGCACGAACCGTAGACATGCAAACCCCACCCCTAGTTGTCCCTAGTTGGAAGGGTCGGATATCCCCCTGGTTGGGGAGTGGTTTTAAGTTATCGCAAATAGGTCCGTGGTTCCGAACCCACATTTAGCTGTAGGTCCCGTCTGGCTGACATCACCCAAACGTAAAAGACATAATGGGCCCTATAAATAAGAGAAGTAAATGCTATTGCTTTTAAGTAAAGGTATTGATTATAATATAGAAATAAAAAGGATTTACTGTAAACGTATAAGTATTTGCTTATAAGTACAAGTAGTTATTTATAGAAAAGTGCTGCTGCTGCTATTCAGTAGCATTAATTTTCTATAAGTAAATACTCGCACTTGTTAGCAAATGCTCATACGTTTAAAGTAAATCCTTCTTTATTTCTTTATTATAATTAATATATTTTACTTATAAGCAAAATCATTTGCTTCTTGTTATTCATATGGCCCATTAGGTCAAGACCATATTCTAAGGTCTTCTTTGGTTCAAAACGTCGCATAAAGGTCAAAGCACACTAGGCGCTCAGGTCTTGGTACGCTCACAGACCGGTCAAATATTTTACATGCTATTTAAATGTCATTCAATCATGTAATTAAATAGGATGTAAAATATTTGACCGAACCGTGAGCGTACCGACACTTGAGCGCCTAGTGTGCTTTAACTTTAAAGGTCAAAGCACATTGAGCGCTTAGGTCTCGATACGCTCACGGACCAAATAAATATATGCTTTTTAAATTAATGACCTTATATGACATTCCGATACCATGTAAGATATTTGATCGGTCCGTAAGCGTACCAAGACGTGAGCTCCTACTGTGCTTTGACCTTAAATGTAAAGGGTGACGTATCGTTAAATTTGTAATTAACTATGGGTTTATTAAGTTTAAATATTTCGCCTTTTAAAAAACAAAGGTAATGATGGTGGATCAAAGTCGAAACGTTGGATCCAAAATTTAGTGATATCATTTTAAACCATAGAAAAAGTGGCAGTGTTAATGTGTCGTTTGTTTTAAAATATCTATTTACAAAAACCGAAAACAGCTAAAAATTTCTAAATTTTTAAAATGGAATATTGTTAAGCATAAGAACGCGCATCTTTGCCCCAATTTAACTATCCCTCTATTATTCACTGTTTCCTAGATCCTAATGCTGTTCCTCAAGTTTGTAACACCCTGTATAATTATCATTGGAAATTTAAAAAACAAATACCATAGAAGAGGCTTAAACCACAAATATGAGTATGAAGACTGAAATTAATATTGAGTTTTATATTAAAAATTGCTTATAAGCAACTTTAAATTTTCGACCTCATTTAAATAGGATATTAGCTAATAAACAAGTTCTCTATCTAGGTTCCATTAACATGGACCCTGTGGCAAATCAGTTGATTAAGTTCTTAATACGTCGTAACTTACTTGTTTAGCGGTAAACTGGTAAACCTCTTATAGTCATAAAGGAGATAAAACTAATAGCCATAGTTGTGCCATATTATGTAAGACTAAATAGTCCTTCTGGATAATCGTATAAGTTATTTAGTAATCCAGAATATTTGTTTATGTATCAATAGACTGTTTATGAATGGGGTTATCAAACGTATAAATGCATCAAAAATTTAAAATTAAAAAAATATATACAGTGCATTCCAGTTAAAACGAGCCACCCCCATAATTTGGTTATTTGTACATTTATAAAAAAATCCTGAAATACGTCAATTTTCAATTTTAGAAAGACACATTTTTGTGTCAAAATTTACTTATTCACGGTTATCCCTTTCCCCACCAACACAAACGTCAAAAAGTTTAAATGGGAAAGGGGGTCAAGTGATACATCATGTTAAAGCTCCTGACAAACACTTTATAACCCTATAATATAAGTCAATATCTTTACCAACTACAAAATGGCGGTACTTTAAATATTACCCAAATACCTCATTGGGATAGCCGTATTTCCGAAACTAATAAGGTTAGATGTACCTAATGTGGTATTTTCTTAAAGCTCTTTTAAAGGTCTTTTTAATGGTAATACTAGTGATATTATAGAGGGTAGTATATTAAGTACATGCTTTTTTTAAAATAAAGCACCCTGTATATTATATTATCAATCAAAAAATCTTTAGGAAAATACCACAGTGGGTACATCTTACTATATTAGTTTCGGAAATATGGCCATCCTAATCAGGTATTTGGGTAATATTTAAAGTACCGCCACTTTGTAATAGGTGAAGATATTGACTTTATATTTTAGGGTTATAAGGTACTCGTCAGACGCTTTAAAATGATGAATCACTTGACCCCTTTTCTATTTAAACCTTTTGACGTTTGTGTTGATGGGAGAGGGGATAACCTTGAATAAGTAAATTTTGACACAAAAAGGTGTCCCCCTGAAACAGAAAAGTGTCATGTTTGAGGTTATTTCCAAGTGTACAAATAACGTTATTATAGGGGGTGGATCGTTTTTATTGGAATGCACTGTATAATTTGGTTAAAAAAATTCTGTAAAAATCCTATTTACGGCAAAAATTATCTTTCTCTTGTCTGTTTTTGTATATCTACAAAATTACCAGAGTAAAAATGTATTTTTTAATGGCAAATTAAGGCATAACTTAATTTAAAAATTTATTTATAATAACTTTTGTAGTTACCTTTTTACAAAACTAAAAAAAAAAGAAGAAATCTGCATAAAGAATGTTCTTATAAATATTTTTATTATTTTGTTGTTGTGCTCTAAGGTTTGACTTTTGACCCAATGGTTATATTAAAATACTGCCCTTTAGTAACACACCCTTTTATATTAAGTTTACTTTCAACTGTTCCACTAAGCGTTTTTTACCTAATACTTTTTCCACTCCAACAAATATTATAGATATTAGGATGACCATATAATATATTTAATACAGTATTTCTGCTTTCCTGTTTTAATATATTATATATAATTTAAATTATTTTATCTCATATTTCCCCTATTATTGCGATACTTTCTTATAGCTTCCTATAACTTTCCATAAGGCCCCAGGATCACCCGTACTTTCCCATAATTTTCCCTAGAACTTATAATTTGATAATATAAAAAAATATTTTGGAAAATCCTAAAGCTAAAAGTAATTTATTCGTATACGTGTTTTAAATAATATTAGGAAAAAGAAAATGTAAAGAATCATTATAATGGCACTAATAAAAAATTAAAATATGTTTAAAAACATAATAAAAAAGAGAAAATGCTAAAAACAAATAACATTTAACCTGTCAACCACCAAAGATTATATTTTATTATGTAAATTTAAATTTGATGGATTTTTTTATATATATTTTAACCAAAACCAAAAATTAAGGGTGACTTATGCTCCTTTTTTAAAAAAAAACTTTTAAAGGGAAGTAGGTATACCTACATTTTTGAACAAAAAGAAATTAACAACCAATATAAACATTCATTCTGTATGTAATAACCCTGGTAAAGAGTATGTAATCACTGTAATCAGGTACATGTAAGGTTGAAAAATCAAAATCCTTGCATTTGCGGTATAATTTTATCTATTATTAATATTTAAAATAAATCGTACTTTACTACAATAGGGGAGCCCACGAAGCGTCATGATACAAATTGGGTTGCAAAGCTTAGATGACAAGAAGAAAATGTTATGTAATGTATACCTTTTCATCGATGGGGAAGTGGCTATAGACTGTTAAATGTTTAAATAAAATACTGAACAAGTAGAGGAGGATATTTAAACAGTAATATTATTAAATCTTGATTCTATAAATTTATTTCTTCAATAAAACAAAAATTCCCCTTACTTTACTTATAGTTATTTGATAGTGGCACTTTAAAGTTCTAAAGCTCTTATTGGTAAACCCTTTATATTCTAATCCTAGGCCATATTACCCTTCTATAGTATAAAAGGTATATTCTCGTCTATTGACAAGGTTTTTAAAAATATTTGATTTTGTTTTTGAGCACGACAAATCTTGACATTTTTTGTTTATATATTATAGCAATTAGTATATAGATTTAATATTTACAATAAAAGTTGTTAAATTAAATTAACAGTTCTTATTTTAATTTAAATCTCCCTTAGCTAGGCCTTATTACCAGCACCTACCTACCTTACGTTTTAAAAAAGACAAAAAGTGCAATCCAATGTACCATATATTTACAAGTTTAATTAAATTTACTGAGCCAACACTACAAAACATTCTTCTTAGCCGTAAAACTTTAAAATGTATCCATATGTATATTGTTTTTTATTTTCAATATGCTTTAAAAGTAAACATATAAATTAATATTTTTATTAATTTATTTAATACTATATACTATATTTTTCCAGGACCGTATTAAAATTGACCAAAACTACCATTTTGTACATGTTCTATTAATCTAAACTAAGTCATCCAAAATTCATTATTACTATTAATTTTCAATAATTTTTATTAAATTTATTTGCAAACTGTCAAATTTCAAAACTACTGACACATGAACTAAAAGAAATAATGACAAAATCAAAGGTAACTTGACCGTTTGGTTCATTTGATGTCGCGGTTACTGTTACATGGCATAAATTGATATTTAAGTTTATTGTAGTAGGAATTGAAACAAAACAATAATTAGGAGTGTGAAAAAGCTTCGAAGTGTTAAAAAAGATACTCTTTTTTAACACTTCACTTCACAGAATGGAGTACTTTTAACTTCATGTTAACGATTAAAAAAACAGCATAATTTTTTAACGGTTGTGGAATTTTTTCTTATTGTTAAATAAAATAATGCTTTGCCAATTTAGTGTTATACCAAAATTTTCTGTAAAAAAAGGAGGAATATAAATGGGGTTAGTTCGATTTTTAACTTTGATGATGGATATCTCGAACCCGAAACGTTTTTGCACAAACGTAGGCATCGGACGAACGGTATGAATCGAAAAATGGCTTAAGTGAAATTAAACACACACATATGCACATGCAAGTTATGGGTAAACCATAGGTTAATATTAAAGGTAAGCGCCTTTCCCCTCAAGGCATAAAACCAGTCGGTCAAAAACCCCCGGTAGGAATCGGCTTAATTTCTTGTCAAATAACGCAATTTCTGACCTGTTCGCCCATATGAAACGGTAATGGCTGGATTATAATTAGAGTTGCTATATTTTCGCGGAATTTTTTAAATCCGGTGCCAACCGCCCACACATAGGTGCACTAAGTACCTTAAACATTCTTTTAGATTTTTGCTCAGCGGCAATAAAAATCTCGTACACCAATAGTTCCACTTTTAACAATTATATTTAAAATTAATTGATCTATTTTTCTCTAAATTTTAAAGTTTATAACTATTATATCGCCTATCCTCAGAAACACTGCATAGGCCAAAAACTGGGCACCAAAAGTGGGCTTATTATATTTTTTGCTGTGTTGTATTTACAAATTCTTAATTTGTTGTAATTTACTTACCGTCACAACCGCGTTCCTAATTGGTTTTCCGTCTAGCAGCCATGTTAATTTTGCTGGCGGGTACGAACCCGAGGTTTCACATTTGATATTTTGAGATTTACTGGTGGACAGCAGGTCATTTGGAGTTACAATCTTTACTTTCTTGGGTTTTACTAAAACCAACATAAAGACAATCAATAAATAGTTAGGTAAAGATTTTAGCACCTATATTTTTACTATAGAATGTATTTAATTTAATTTGCCATTTTGAAAATAAGGCGCTTCCAATTTAAAAAAAAATTAAAATAGTGTATACTATTTGATTTTTAGAGACATTCTCTCCCAATCCATATAAGTGGTATTTTTTGAGAAATTATCAGTGAACAAACTGATAGAAGTAAAACCAATACCATTCTTTTGAAAACTTGTGTGGCTAACTTCCTTCTGAATGTGTCTTAATATTTCAAATGGCATCTGTCGCGTGATTAAATGATCATGATTACTTACAAGCGATAGAACTGATAAATGTCAAAAAAACCTCTATAATCTGTTATAATTTCTAAAACGATTTAAACAAACAAATCCAGATTGGTTTGGGTTTTTGGCGTATGTAATACATTAAAAATAATATATTTTCGCTTTAATAAACCAAAAGTTCTAAAGCAATTCATTTTGCTGCAAGAAAAATATGCACATAAATTAACTTTAAAACATCTTAGGATGATTAACAAAACAAAAGATGTTTTGGTTTATTTTTTAAACTAAAATAATATTTACGAAAATTTAAAAGTAAAACATTGTTTAAAATAACTAAAGATCTTAAAAAAATTAAAAATGCTTTTTAACTGCTTTAAAAACTTTTAGTGTTGTATTACGGCAAAAATTAAACCTATCAAGTTTGTCTTGTTGCAAATTTTAAAGTAAGTTGCATATGTTGCATTTTTAATGGTCTTGTTATGACTGTCGTCAAAATCCAAAGAATAATATTTTAACGTAAATTTAATCACAACTTTGTTAGGCACAATTATTACAAAATAAAACTCTACGGTGATTTCTAAGCCCCGTTACTTATGAGACGTAGTATATGTCTAAATATGTATGTTTTAATTTAACAATTTTTGTCATTACTGTAGTAACTAATTATGTAAAAAAATATGTTAAACTATTTTATTGTACTAAAAGCTAAAAAATAGTTCGGTAAGTCCTAGATACCACATTGCACCAATCTTCGCATCAATATGAGGTATTAATCCGATAAATAATAAAATAGTTGGGCGTAGCGTATCCGAAGAAATGTCAAGTGCCCAACGATTTGATTATTTGTCTGAATAATACCACAGATTAATAAGAAGACTGGTGCGATCTAGTTGCTAAAATTTACAAAACCATTTTTTAGCTTTTGGTACAATATACCCGTTTACCAAAAAAAAAATCATAATTTATTTTTAAATCTTTAATTTTGTTGTAAGTTAATACTTTTTATTCTATTGAGCTCATATATAATGCCTTACTATAACTAACCAAAACTTTCTAAAGATTTTATTTTAAAGTAGTTGTGGACAATATGTTATTCGCCATTTTGTCTTGGTCTTAAAGTATAAGGTATAGAAGGATTGACTTCAAACGTATTAATAAAGTCCAAAATTTGCTTAAAAGTGTGAGCATTTACTTATAAAAAAGTGACGCTGCTATTCAGTAGCATAACATTTCTACAGAATCAGCTAAATACAATAACACACCAGCTAAATAGCATAACACAATTTGAGGAAAAAAGATAAATTAACGTGAATACCTGCATGTAAACATTTCTGATTGGATTAGTTACATACATCTTTTTTGTTGTTGTTTTACTGGCCGATATCCTAAAACCTATTTTCTTAATCAGTATAAGTAAATACTCGCATTTGTAAGCAAATGCTCGACTTAATTTATACATTTGATGTAAATCCTTCTATACCTTATACTTATAGGCAAAAGCATTTGCTTCTTTTTATTCCTATGGCCTAATGCTATTGCATTTTCATTGTGGGTATTAAAACCACAATAAATAATTTATTTATAATTTAATAAACATTTTAATTTAATTTTTAATACATAGTCATTACAAATACATTGTGTCTCAAGATAGGTGTTACAAGAGAACAAAAAAATTGTTGAATTTTAAATGACCATTTTAACAAAAGTTATGGCTTGGCCCAAAACTAATAAATCTAATATTTTTCCCTAATTGGAATTATACAGGACAAGTTATAACTAAAAATATAAAAATACCCAAAACTTAAGTACTGTTACTGTTAATAGGAAAACAAAAATAATTAGAAAATGTAAAAATAAATAATAATATGTAAAACTTGAAAGTGTAAGCATTAAAGTAATACAATTATATTTGCCAAATTTAAAAGAAAATTAAAACATATTGAAAATATTTTATACTAATTCTTTGTCTCGTGTCGAATATTTAAGTATTGGTTTTGTAATATGTAAACAAAATGACAAAATTTTACAACATTTACAAATGCAATTTTGTTTTGTTTTTGGTCATTTTTTATATTTTTAGTTATAACCTGTCCTGTATATTACCAATAAATATTAAATTTTGTATTTATCGACCACTTTTCTCAAATTGCCAATTTAAAATTCAACAATTTTTTGTCCACTTGTCCTTTTTAACACCTATTCTTAGAGAGCCCGTGTATACAGGGTGTCAACGATAATACTGAATGGGCTGATGGAACATCCCATAGGCATTCAGAAAAATCCAAAATGACTTTGGTAAAAAATCGTTGGTTTTTGAGATATTGGCACTTGACATTCATCAAAATCGTACTCTTAGATTAGATTTTTGATTGTTATACCTTAAAAATTAACATTTTTAAATTTAAATTTTAATTTAAGATTTGCAGCTCGGTGGGACAGTAAGCCAGTTTCGTATTAAGCCACGGCTTTCAAAATACGCATGCTTGTAAACACACCTATTTGTTTACTGCACGAGGTCGTAAAAGGGTCGTGAAAAAGCCTCTAGCCACTGCGAAGCTAAATGAGTGTTCTCTATGGGTTTTTATGACCGCGACGCTTACATCGGATCTGTTATCGCATTCAACGTCACGTCAAATATATCATAAATCAGCCAATCTTCAGAAACTTGTGTTATATCGTTCGATTACAAAATAGGATGTGTGCCGCCGTTTTGAGAATATTGTTTCTGTGTCTGTAAAATAGGTGTCTTAAGCGAGTGAGTAAACTCACACGAAAGTCGGTCTAATGAGTCGCTGCGAGTGACGACACGGCCGATGACGACATGAAAATGAATACGAACCACGTGAGACAATCCTTCCAGTTTTCTCCGTCAAGGTGGTGGAATAAGTCTTTCGGCTCCTGGATTTGAGCCTCATGAGTTTGCACGCTGTGCACCCAATCGTCTATTCACTCAACACCCCTTACCTTCCAAGTGGGGAATGGTAGGTTACGGCTACAAGAGCTGGTCCCTACTGTACTAAGCAGTCTACTGTCAAATGATCGATCGAATTCTTCCATTGTCCTCGTGTCACTGGCAGCAACTCATCAGACCGACTTTAATGTGAGTTCACTCTGCTTGGAGGAACATGTATTAAGCATCACACATTTGATCAGCCAAGTTTCCTTTGTCTGTAGCGGAAGAAGATCGTCTATTCACTCAACACCCCTTACCTTCCAAGTGGGGAATGGTAGGTTACGGCTACAAGAGCTGGTCTCTACTGTACTAAACAGTCTACTGTCAAATGATCGATCGAATTTATTCTCATTCCATTGTCCTCGTGTCACTGGCAGCAACTCATCAGACCGACTTTAGTGTGAGTTCACTCTGCTTGGAGGAACATGTATCAAGCATCACACAGTTGATCAGCCAAGTTTCCTTTGTCTGTAGCGGAAGAAGATCGTCTATTCACTCAACACCCCTTACCTTCCAAGTGGGGAATGGTAGGTTACGGCTACAAGAGCTGGTCCCTACTGTACTAAACAGTCTACTGTCAAATGATCGATCGAATTCATTCTCATTCCATTGTCCTCGTGTCACTGGCAGCAACTCATCAGACCGACTTTAGTGTGAGTTCACTCTGCTTGGAGGAACATGTATCAAGCATCACACATTTGATCAGCCAAGTTTCCTTTGTCTGTAGCGGAAGAAGATCGTCTATTCACTCAACACCCCTTACCTTCCAAGTGGGGAATGGTAGGTTACGGCTACAAGAGCTGGTCCCTACTGTACTAAACAGTCTACTGTCAAATGATCGATCGAATTCATTCTCATTCCATTGTCCTCGTGTCACTGGCAGCAACTCATCAGACCGACTTTAGTGTGAGTTCACTCTGCTTGGAGGAACATGTATCAAGCATCACACATTTGATCAGCCAAGTTTCCTTTGTCTGTAGCGGAAGAAGATCGTCTATTCACTCAACACCCCTTACCTTCCAAGTGGGGAATGGTAGGTTACGGCTACAAGAGCTGGTCCCTACTGTACTAAACAGTCTACTGTCAAATGATCGATCGAATTCATTCTCATTCCATTGTCCTCGTGTCACTGGCAGCAACTCATCAGACCGACTTTAGTGTGAGTTCACTCTGCTTGGAGGAACATGTATCAAGCATCACACAGTTGATCAGCCAAGTTTCCCTTGTCTGTAGCGGAAGAAGATCTTGAGTGGACCAGGACCATGTAATTTAATATCCATCGTGGCATATAGCCAGGAGACTATTTGTTTTGGTTCCCATGATCGTTTCACTTAAAACTTGGTTAAGAGCTATGCTCTTATTACAGCTTAAATTGTGCCACTTTTCTGGTTAAAGATTAATTCTCTCTTCTTGTGTGTTCTCTTTGATCGCATCCGAGCGGACGGCAGACGATTTCTATGTAGCAAGAAATACCTACCATCCTAAAAAATGCCTACACAGTTACAATGTATAGCACTATAGGCTATAGGTGTACGTTATAGTAAAACTCGCTCCGTTTTGGTAGCAAATAATGTGCAGTTGTATTTAATACTTTTGTAGCAGAACTTCATGTTACCATACAGAGTGATACACCATTATTGTAAGACGTACTACTTTCCAAATGTGTCAAAATGTGCTATGCCTTTTGATAATCAATGCCACAATTTTGCTCGAAAAAACACAATCACGAGACATGCGAGAGCGACAGCGGTCGGATTTCGGATTGTATATTGTATAATATCCATTCCAGATTCCAGCTGAATGACTATCAGACAATCGAAAAATCATTAAATTTTACGTTTTACATTTCGCAATACTTAGCATTTTGGGAAAAGCACGGAGCCAATTTTCTTTGAATTTTTTAAAACAACTGATAGCTGATACCTGCAATAATGTAAACGTCCGCAAATTCGGTAGTTACTATTGCTACAAAGTATTATTAATGACCTCTGTCAATTATTGCTACAATTATATTGTAAAATATAAGAAACAAAATTATTAACCATTAAAAAGGTTATTGAGATTTACCACATTTTCAATAATACTATATACATATTTGGTTACTGTTGTTAGCTACTATCATTTACTTACAAAACTTTAGAACTTGTTGATTTTCATAACAGAAAATTAATGACAAAAATTATACTTAGAACGTCAATAATAAACATATTCAACATAATTTTTGCGCTACACTCTTATAGCACACAAGGCCTTTCGATTTTTTAACACGCTTTTATTAACTTGGGTTGTAACTATCTATCTATCTATCTATGTAACGGAATCTTTGAGCCTAATTTTAACCAACTTCCAGCTATTCGATTTCTTTGAAACTTTGCACACGTGTCAAGGACCGATGAAGATGCAATAATTTAAAAACAGTATCCCGTTATCTTTTTTGAATCGCCAGGAAAAAAATTCCATTATATTATAAAAACAACACCTAGGATGCCATCTGTTGGCAACATTTCAAACTTTGCTATTAAATGAAGAAGAAATTTTTTAGTTTTTACACAATTTGGTTAGTTGCACCATGGGTGTTCAATTTTTATGAACAATAAAAATATAGGGTTAGTTGCACCATGAGTTCAAGGATTCCATAATAAAAATTACATTATGTGTAATGTATACATAATACATAATGTGCAATTAATAAAAATTAACATTCTTTTTTTGGATCGCCAGGAAAAAAAATTTTCCTTTATATTATAAAAATATAAAAACAACACCTAGGTTGCCACCTGTTGGCAACATTTCAAACTTTGCTATTAAATGAAGAAGAAATTTTTTAGTGGGTTGCAATATATTGGCAACGGTCCAAACATTGCCTGGATTGCCATCTGTTGGCAAAATTTCAAACTTTGCTACTTAATGAAGAAGAAATTTTTTAGTGAGTTGCAATCTGTTGGAAAAATTTTAAAATTTGCCACTCTTGTTCATTAAAAAAATTTTTCGCCATTTTGTCAAGAGTAGCAGAAACTAAAAAATGAAAAATAATTAATAGTTTAAAAAACTAAAAAACACGCTTTTATATGCAACCGAACTAAAAATTAGAAAATAATTTTTCATTAAAAAAATATTGTCATTTCATAGTAAAAAGCGTGGGGTGATAAAAATATTAAATGTTATAATTATTATATTTGCAAATATCTATGATGGAAAAGTTATGAAAAAATAGTAAAATGCACCCCACGCTTTTTACTATGAAATGACAATATTTTTTTTAATGAAAAATTATTTTCTAATTTTTAGTTCGGTTGCATATAAAAGCGTGTTTTTTTAGTTTTTTTAAACTATTAATTATTTTCGTGTACTTTTATCATTTTTGATTTAATTTAATGAGAAGCTCATTAATGGTCGCATTTTTACAATAGAGGTTTTTTGCCCACCAGATGGCTATTCGATGCTTCTTCTTTGTGTAACTAGGTAATATTATTTCCTAATTAGCCGTTTTTAACTCACAATAACACAAAAAGTTATGTTTATGCATTCCTTTAAACGCCAACTGGACGTGCAAAATTTCGTTTCTAATTTTTTCTTTATACTTCTCATGCCTGGGAAGTTTTTTTCCGTTCCAATCTTGAATCTTGAAGTCTGGTTTTTATAAACTTTTACCAACTAAATTTTAAATCCTTCAAAGTTAGTACTTACTTAGGCTTAAAAACTTTGCTGTCCCAACATTAAAATAAAATGACAGTTCTTATTATGATTTTATATATATTTATACAAGTTGGTTCATTAAAGAGGTACAAGGCAGTATTAAGTAAACGGCTAATTAAAATGAAAATAAAAATTGTAATGATGCAACAGGAGGTTAGGTAATTTTGCCTTTTACTTTTTAGGGGCCAGGGTAAATCCTTATTGTATCATAAGTTATAATCTATTTTTTTATGTAATTAATGTTTGTAGTTGGATACACGCCAATGTTTTCTCAACTTAAATCATTTAATATTTTCCCAATCTGGTAAAGTAATTGACAAAATTTTGAAAACTTCTGTATATATGTATACCTCTAACATTTTACATTTACCCTATTTAACTAAGTAATCTTTTTCCTTTACTTTGGATGTTTATAATTTTATCCAGAAATAAGCAGCAACAATTGTTGTGGACATTAGATCTTTTAAGGATAATAAAGTTCAGGCTGCAGATTAAACTTGAAAAGTTGTTTACGGTCTTCCATAAAGCGGCGGTATTACAACTTAAGTTTTGCTTCGCTATGTTAAGTGAAATTTATTATTCAGGCTGCTATTTGTCGCACCGTCACAAATGTTCACAAATGTCACTGTAAAATGTTAAACATGCCAAAATGTAAACAAAAAATAATTAAACACTTTTAAGTCTTATGATTTAAATATTTATTTTAATTTAGTGATTAGTGTAAAAATCTTAAAAAATTAAAATAATATTTTTACTGCCCAATTTTAAGACTCGTTTGCTTTAAATTGACCTTAAGAGAAGAAAGGTATTAATTAAATTCGTATGTATATTTTAGTATTGGACCTGCAAAAATATTTAAATATGACAATCTAGATTAGTGTCCAAATATTTGTATTTTTTTTAAATGTATCTGCGTATGTATGTTTTCTTGCAAATTACCCTTATTTACAATGGTATTTTTTTTATTAGCCCAAATAAACTCTGTCTTGGAAATACTTTTATTTTTTAAATCGATTTAGTATTTTTTATGAGATGTACTGATAGTATACTAATGCGCGCTACGAATGTGGAGTTAAAGCAATATACATCTCAGAACATTTGTCTAGGTTTGGTTTATGTAGAAATAAAACCAAAAACTATATTTCTAATATGTTAAAATTTAGAATAATTTTTCATAGGAAAAAAAATTATTTTTGCACAACCCTCTAGATTGTCATTGATACTCTTTAAGGCATTACTTGTGGGCAGTAAATCAAAAAAACTTTTAATTTGGTTTTATCGGTATGCTCCGTATATCTTTGTACTTTTAAAAAATGTGTCTTATTTCTACCTATTTTTTTGTTTGTATGACTAATATATGCTGCATTTTGTCGTCAAAATCTAATTTTTAATCTTTCTACTTAATTTTTACAATGTGTACTATCCCTTTACATACAGAAAGATGTAAAATTAATTTTTTATCGGTCTAGGTATTTTTTAAAGAAAAAGGTTTAAAATGCCATCTGCAACCAATACATCTATAAATCACTTTTTTTTAGATGTGCATAGTCACGATTTATTTTCAGTTGGTTCATTTTCCAGTTTGTTTGCCTTCACTTCTTTCACTTCTTGATCGTAAAATTCACTTTCATTATCACTCAAGTCATAATTATTATTGTCATTATTCTTATTATTTTCTTTATGTCGTGGTATAACCTCTTAGACCTCGGGTACGATAACCAACGTAATCGTCGAGCGACTGATTTAAAAATAATCAAGTTCTTTTATTGTCGCATAAAGATCAAATACAGCGCTCTCACATTTTTCGCTTAACGCTGGCCACTGACGCTGACGCTTAGTATTGTGTCAGAGGCCTTCGGGTTTCTTAAAACGTAAATATCCTTTATTATTAGACATTATTTTTGACGTGACAACGTCTTATAATTCAATGAACCCGGCTGAACGCACCAAAAAACATGACTCATCTTCCGTTACGTCGCGCGTTCCATTTAGGGCTTGAAGTGCAAGCGAGAGCGCGGAACGAGAAACAAAGAGGCACAATATCCGCGTCGTTCGACATCTGTTTCTTTCCTACTTGAGTGAGCGTGCAGTAAGAAGTGAATTTGGTGTCAATTGTTTATAGCAACGGCGATAAAGGTAATGATTCTTTCGACGTTGTCACGTTCAACTACCGTCAGTAAACCGACTTTGCAGACAACCGATTTTTTTATTTCGCAAATAGCAACATGGGCTCCGGTGATTTGGCGGATAATTCAAGCAATAAACTTCAACTGCATACGCTATTGTTGATGTAATACTAACCGCCAAGGTACAAAGGTAGGTGTAGCAGCAGGATTATATGTTTAAAATAATATTCGATAGGATCACGGGCGACCTAATGTTGTCATTTGAGGGTCAAAAAAATTTACCTAACCTGTGTCGGAGGAAAAGTGGTAGTATAAATTTTAAATTTATTTAAAAAAAAATGGACACGTTTTTTAAACTTGCCAATAACAGATGATTAGGTATGTAATGTTCAACTTTATTTACCTCTTTCAGTATTTACTACAGTTTTTAAATTTTAAATACCCATACCAATAAATATTACTTTTATTAATTATCTAATATGTCCAAATTTTATTTAAAGCCTATTTATTTTATTTTATAAAAAAAAATCCAGGTTAGTTTAAATACCTATGCAACATATATATTTCTACCTAAAATAAGAGGGGTATTGCTACAATACCCCTATGGTTTAATGTTAACTAAAATTGATATATGTATTTTTTTTCGCCCTTTCGGGGTCATCCCAACCAGGCCCGACGACCGCCCCCCTAGGTGGTGCACTGCAGCCTGAAGGCTTATTGTACCTTGACCCCTACTCCTTCCCATTCACACACCATTCATTCCATAACTTGGATGGTTGTTGCTCGGTCCGTTTGTTCACCCCCGAGCAGAACACCGCGTGCCATTGCCCAAAACCCACAATGCCGGTCACCCATCACGAAACTTAATGGGGTGATTCCACTTGACAAAATAAGGGTAGAGCTTCACATAATTTTTTCAAAATGTCATTCGTTTTCGAGTTACAAGCCGTCAAAGTTCAATTTTGATTTTGGTTTTTTCACCATATTGCATTTTATTTTTCACCAATTCACTTGATATTTGGCACACAAATCGATCTTTGCAAATTCTAAAATTTTAAGACAAAAGTACTTTTTAAATACCGCCAGAGGGCACTTTACGTTAAGCTTAAAATTTATTTACATCATAACTTTTAATTTTGACAGATATCGCAAAGCTGGAGGCGCCATTTTATAGACAATCAAAAACTTAAAAATAAAGTACTCTTTATTAAAGTCGATAAACTTCACCGTTTAAGGCACCAATAGAACGTTTTCATTAATTTCAATCAAATTACCTACATACATACAAGGTGTCCAGTTATTCAACCGACAAACTTAACCAAACGATTCTACAACAAAAAATAAGAAAAACTTTATATAAACATATGTCCTAAACGTCTTAGTTTTTAAACTATAGGTGTAATATATGTAATATATCCAATTTTTAACAGATCTCGAAAATATGGCCATCCTCGGAAATTTGACAGTAAACTGGCATTTTTAAAACAGAACACCCTGTATGTCGCATCACCATTAAAAAATATATATTTTTTTAATATAAGCTCATGTTTACTTTTTTGTTGGCAGCACGTCAATCAGCAGAAAAAATACTACAACTTTATTAATTTAACTGACTTCGTATTTCCAATAATAAAGAAGTTAGCAATAGTGTCGACTTAAACATAATTAATCTGTATATTCAATGTGGTATTTTCTTAGTAAAAGGATCTTTTAATTAGTGATGCAATATCTCATTTAAAAATCTTAGTTTACTATCAAACATCCAATGGTTATATGTCGAAACAATGAAATTTTGGATATGTATTGTTAAGAGTTTTTTGCAGCTCTTTGATAGATCTTACGATTGTTTATAAAATATAGAGGGTGTTTGATTTTGAAAAAGTACATGTTTTGCAATAAATCAAAAATGCACCATTTAAATGTTTTTCTTTTGACAGCAGGCTAATTAACGAAATAACTACTACTACTCTCTAGTCTAGTTTTACAATTTAACCGACTTCGTATCCACTATAATAAAGAAGTTGGCAAATTGTACCAACTTCTTTATTCATTTCAAATTGTGATCCTAATTTAACGTTTAACCTGTATCAGTTTATGTAAAAAAGCAATTGTTATTCTTAACTATTTTAACGATCATTAAGTTTTTTAAAGTAAAACAAACTTTCTATGAAAACCAAACTTAGATTGTTGTTTGGAGTGACCTATAAAGCTGCAGTAGGATAAATTAAGTTTTGTGCTGCAATGCTTAAAGCAATTTGTTATTCGAGCAACTATGTGTCACCTAGTTGTAATTGTTAAAACTTTATTGATTATTTAGTTAAAGTTTAAAGTTTGAAAATTATTTACGTTTATAAATTGTAAGTAGGGTTAAAAATACAAAAGACTTTTTAAAAAATAATTGATTTATAGAGCAAAATTTATTTTGAATATGTGTTACAAAATGTTGGTAAAAAGTAAATAAATATAAAGAAAAGTTTATATAAATAAAAGGTCCGACAATGAAACTTTTAGAAAAATTAAACTTATTTATTGTATTATAAAGTTTAATGGGCTCACAAACACTGTTTTAATATAATTTTACCACATTTTAAAAATTGTATTAAAAAATGCTGTTTTTTTATTACAGACGAAATGCTGTTGTGTCTGGATATAAAATGCGAGTTTATGAAAAATGGTCCAAAATATCTATTTAAATAAAGTACACCTTTTTTTGTACCAAAATGACACAGGAATCAAAGGGTCAAAGCAAAATGTCAAATTTGTCACTTGTGTTCAAAGTGCCTACATTAAATGAAAAATAAATCGTCACACCCTGTATAATTTTAACTTACTGAATAGCCGTTTACTTATGAAAAGGAGCACTACTATGAGGTTATTTAGTAACACAAATATCATTGGTACTGTGGCAACAGTTTAAAAGTTATAATTGAAATAGGTTTTTTTAATACTAACCTTTAAAGTCAATATCGAAGAGCGATAAAACTTTAGTACTAGTAGTAACATTATTTTGGCTGACTTTATCACTCCTATCATTTTTAACTTTACCTTTTCAGACACCCCGTATACTATAAAGGACTATTCTCCCCTTGCATAACACAATACCAGTTAAGATTACTTTAAATGAAATAAATTATTGAATTATTTATTGCTAAAAACTTTTTATCAAGATTATAAAAAATAACTTACTATACAGAGAAGGTTGCAACTCCTAAACATAGGTCATGGGGTTCCGGTCGAAATTATTTTATCATAATCCAATAAAATAAGTTCTTAATGAACTGCCAGACGTGAACTGATACCTTAGACGCGACCAATGAATCAATTGACGTCTGACAGTCTCGTTAAGAACTTGCTTTATTGAATTGTGATGTTTCGGAGTTGCAACATTTTCTGTATAGTATATAATTTTTTATATAATCTTGATTATTATAATTATTTTATATTTAATAATTCATTTATTAATTTCTTTTAAAGTAATCTTAACTTTTATTATGTTATGTATGGGCATAATAGTCCTTTATAATATATAAAAGGTTTAATTCTCCTAAAAGTTTTTTTGTTTACCAATTAGGAAAGATAATTTTTACCACTTTCAATAATTCTAAAAAAGTGTATTCTTATTGTAACAATATTCTTGTTTAATTTTAGTAGTTTAGCATGTTTCTTCATTAAAATAAACATAAAACAGTAATTTTTGCCATTTACTGTCAAAGTGGATTAAAAAGTTAAACCACAACACATTTTTAACACCCTGTATCTCCAAAATCATCCACGTTTCGACCAGGTTAAGTTAGGGTAGATCATAATATTTTAGCCTCAAAATTTTAGAAACACCCTGTATTTTTAGAAACAGTGGTCGTAGACTAACAATTTAAGAGAAAATACTAAAACTTTCTGTCCAGTTAGGTGCTGCCAGAACGTGAGTTAAACGTACAACTTTCCTTACATCGCGCCTGCATCCAACACAGCGTCGCGATTGGTCACGAAGCATGTCAGTTAGCAAATCAATTATTTTCTGCCACACAACTTCTCCCGATTTGCCAACCGACATGCTGCGCGACCAGTAGCGATGCTGTGTGAGATACGGACGCAATGCTAATGAAGGGGTACGATTAACCCAAGTTTTGGCAGCATTGGTCCATTTACATAAAAAAAGTATGCAGTTAGGTAAAGACTTAAAAATAATATATATTTTTGCTGCCTAAAAAATTAAATACTTTAGTTGAGAAAAAAAAACAATCCACAGTGGACATTCAACAAGCAAATATTCTTATAGGAATTTGGTATCTCGGCAAGCAGGAGTTTTTCTTAGACTTTCGATTGGTAAAATCTTTCGACGACACTCCTATTTGTGTACTTTTTAACAATAATTTTAAAGATAAAGAATTATTGGTAGACCAAATTGGAGTTTTTTAGGGTTAAATTACATATCTTTGTACAAATATTAAGCGGCAAACCTTTACGTATCAACGTGCCATTTTTAAAAAAAAAATTAATTAGGTTACTCACAAGCCATCAAAAAATTTTAGCTTTGTAATTATTGGGAAAACAATGATAATAATAATAAATACCTTTATCACAATTTTGTTTATATAATATTAAATTTTGTGATCAGTGACGTGCTCAAAATATGGTGACACGTGCCATTAATGGCACTATATGTCATGTTTTACCTTAATTTTATAAAGGCAGGAGCAGGTAGAGGTTTTGTTAGTAAAA
Organism: Listronotus bonariensis; assembly: GCA_014170235.1. Lineage (NCBI taxonomy): Eukaryota > Metazoa > Arthropoda > Insecta > Coleoptera > Curculionidae > Listronotus > Listronotus bonariensis. The sequence goes on from JACEGR010001284.1 coordinate 62,175, forward strand.
AGCAGGAAGTTTTGGCAGTGTAACAAACTCTAGTAAAATAGACAAACAATTAAATTAGACTATTTAACTAGAGTGTTTTAAAATAATCATGATGATATTTTGGCGACAAAATTTTTGGTTTTGTTAAAGTAAAAAGGTAAAAAACTATTATTGATTTATATGAAAATTTAAAGCCGCGTCCACACTAGTAAAAATTTACGTTGTGTGCACAAATTTGTATGTGCGTTTCAAATTTTTGCAAGTGTGGACGAGTTCGCCGCATAGAAACACACGCAAAAATTTTCGCGACATTCAACGCACGCGATCCGTCGGTTGTCGGTTTTTTTCAACATCAAAGAGATTTGCGCCGCAATATTGTTTTAGTGTGGACGTATTTACGTTAACGCAATGATTTTGACAAATGTTGTTATTATGACTTGCTGTTTAGAAATTATAGAAGTTAACTGATATCCATCTTTCTAATTTGTTCTAAACCAACCATTCTGTGACTATGTCTGATGCAATGTTAATGATAAAAAGAAAATGCGCTACTTTTATCGTCGTGCAAAATATTGTCAAAAAAATGGAGGAAAAAAATAGAAAAAAAGACGATATTGGATTAAACATTTGTATCAAAATAAAAAACAATTTGATGGCGTAAAGTTATTATATCAGCTATCCTTGGATGAAAGTACTGGGCATTTCAAATTTATCAAAAAGGACACCAAGCTTAGAAAAGCCATATTTGTGAAGGAAAGGTTAGCTGTCACATTGCGTTTTATGGCTACTGGAGATTCATATACAAGCCTTCAATATCTTTTTAAAATATCCAAACAAAGCATATCATTGATAGTTCCAGAAGTATGCAGTGCTTTAATTGACGTTCTAAAAGATTATGTAAAGGTAATGTGGTTATAAAACACATTTTGCGATTTCTTCCCAAGCATCATTCTTTTTGTTTTTATGAAAATGCCACTTATCGCTTGGATCCCATAAAGGTCTTTGTTTTTGATATTCTTGTATCAGAAGAAGAACATCCTCTTTATTTAAATTTATCTTTTACAAAATATAAAATACTTGGCGAAAAAATATAAACAAATCCAGAATAACAAAATAGTATGCAACGCATAAAAGCCGCGTCCACACTAGTAAAAATTTACGTTGTGTGCGCCATGCGGCACAAATTTGTATGTGCGTTTAAGATTTTTGCAAGTGTGGACGAGTCCGCCGCATAGAAACACACGCAAAAATTTTCGCGACATTCAACGCACGCGATCCGTCGGTTGTCGGTTTTTTTCAACATCAAAGAGATTTGCCCCGCAATATTGTTTTAGTGTGGACGTATTTACGTTAACGCAATGATTTTGACAAATGTTGTTATTATGACTTGCTGTTTAGAAATTATAGAAGTTAACTGATATCCATCTTTCTAATTTGTTCTAAACACACCATTCTGTGACTATGTCTGATGTATTGTTAATGGTAAAAGAAAATGCACTACTTTTATCGTCGTGCAAAATCTTATCAAAAAAAAAAAAAAAATGGAGGAGAAAAATAGAAAAAAAGACGATATTGGATTAAACATTTGTATCAAAATAAAAAACAATTTGATGGCGTAAAGTTATTATATCAACTATCCTTGGATGAAAGTACTGGGCATTTCAAATTTTTTTGCGTATGTCTACAAATGACTTTGAGATTTTAATAAATAAGATTGGACCAAAAATTATCAAAAAGGACACCAAGCTTAAAAAAGCCATATCCGTGAAGGAAAGGTTAGCTGTCACATTACGTTTTATGGCTATTGGAGATTCATATACAAGCCTTCAATATCTTTTTAAAATATACAAACAAAGCATATCATTGATAGTTCCAGAAGTATGCAGTGCTTTAATTGACGTTCTAAAAGATTATGTAAAGGTAATGTGGTAGTAAAACTGAATTTTTATTTTTTTAAAATTTATTATCTTTCAAAAACAACATCTGTAAGGCGAAAACTTGAATAAAAACTGACTTTTCATTCGAAATAATACGTATAAAACATTTTGCGATTTCTTCCCAAGCATTATTCTTTTTTGTTTCTATGAAAATGCCACTTAACGCTTGGATCCCATAAAAGTCTTTGTTTTTGATATTCTTGTATCAGAAGAAGAACATCCTCTTTATTTAAATTTATCTTTTACAAAATATAAAATACTTGGCGAAAAATATAAACAAATCCAGAATAACAAAATAGTATGCAACGCATACGATCACACACGTTTTGAGCACGAACGCATGACACACAACGTGAAATTTGCGCCGCAAATATTTGCGCCGAATTCTAGATTCAACATACAACACATTTATTTACTAATGTGGACTCGGCTTAGGGTTAAAGTTGTACTACTCGTAAAATAGTTTTTCGAATATTATTTGGGAAAAAATGTTCAAGGCAAAGTATTTGTTTTATTCAAGTTTGTTGTTTTAAACAAATTTTCTCAAACAACAAAGCTTCCTAAATTCGTAATATTTTGCAAGCAAGCAAAATTTTGTCTTTTATGATATTATATACAATTAGCCGACCCGTGCCCACTTTGTTAAGCGTTAATTACATTTTTCTCTGAACTTTTTGTTAAATCATAGTAAAATATAGCCTATACCATTCCTGAATAGTGCCTTCTGATTGTAAAAGAATTTGTATGATTGGTTCAGTATTTCCAATAATTAGCCCTTACAAAGAAATAATCAATGTTTACGAAACAAATTTACACAAAAACAAAATTGCCAATTTTCTAATATAAAGCAAGTGTGTATTTTAAATAAAGAGCCATGTATATTTTGTTACTATGTTAAAACTTAATCTTTTCCCTGAATTTAATATATATTTTTTTAATTGACTGCATGGCAAATAGAAGTATTATTTGACAATACAAGGTTACAAAAAAATACGGCATTAAAGCTTTAGGATATTAACAATATTAACAGAAGAATAATAAAAGGTAATCCAGCTTTACTAAAACTATTATTTTGTGAATAACGTATGGCTGAAGAGCCGTATTTTTTCTGTAATTTTGTATGTAGAAAATTTTTATTTTTAAATAAAGCTCTTACATGCCATGCAGTCAATTTTTTAGAGAATAATAAGTCTGGTATTTATTAAAATAACCTTACCATATGCTACAATTTTTAAAAGGGGAAAGACTAAAAAATTTTAAGGTGTCCTATATCGGAAAATCGGCCATATTGTTTTTGTGTTAACAACATGTCACCATCAAATGGCAAGTATATAACAAAAAACTTTAAAAAATCCAAAGTCTTCTTCGAAATCCGTATCTTGATATCTTCATTTGTTTTAAAGTTATTCGCGATCAAAATGGGTCAAAATATAGTCGTATTAGTATAAATGAATATCAAAAAATGAATCCACTAAAAATAGGTAAATTTGTTGCGTTTTTATTTTTATTAAAAAAGAGCAATCTGCATCGATAGAGAATCAAACCCGGCCCGCCGACGTGACAGGCAAGCATTCTATCACTGGACTTACGAAGCAGGGCTAGCCAACTTCTTATAAGAGCTGTCATTGCACCTGGCCAGATTTTTAAAGGGACAGAACGATATGTTGGTTGCCTATACGCTTAGGTGCGACATGCATGTTAAGACGGTATTGTATAGTAACCTGTAATTTTTATGTGAATTTTATCTAGAAACCTGCAAGGAACGGTAAGTATCTGTACTTCATCGTTCCTTTCCCGTGACTTGGTCGCGGCCATTTTATCATTTTCGTTTGTAGTAAATACCGACGCTATGTTAATTTTGCTGTTTTGTCAGTAGAAATGGCAGAAATAAACATGTTTGGAGTAACCTTATCAAGTGAAAAACACCCAATCAAGAAAAGAAAAAAATAAAAATTTATTTAGGGAGACCTATATCTACCTTAATTTTGGAGACCTTGACAACGACCTTACCGAAATAAGTACATGTTAACAGATGTATTAATATTAGTAAAATTAAATTTGCTTTTAAATATTCATAGCTTCCTTTACATCAAAATGAATGCTAAAGATTGTTTTTTTTTTATTTTTCAAAGGATTTAGTGGAAACATGAAAAAATTAACTCCGAGCTTAACTCTATCTAAAAACTGTAGAAATTTTTGTTTTTGACCATTTTATCAGATTTGCTTGAGCCAAGCACTTGATATACCTATACTGTAGGTACCATGGCACCATATTTATTAATACAGATGCTCAAAAGCACACTGCACTCAAACACCCTTCCAAAATCTATAAAATTGCTTTTCTTAACAGTATTTTAAATTTAGATAGCCAAAAATTATAACTAACAAAGCTAAATTGTCCATTTGATGGTATTTAATTGGGTAGATGCCAAAATGCCAAAAATGGGACTGCTTCTGGTTTCCTTAACTTTGACTTTTAAAGATTTAAAACTTAAAAATTACTTGATTTTCTCAGTTTTTATTTTTCTTTTAATTCTATTTTGATAACGGTGGTAGCTTCGGTTGTATCGGCAAGCGTCGATCTCCGAAGTTAAGCAGTGAAATGCGCGCCCATAATTTGATGGGTGTCCGGCAACGGCGGTGTTTTGGGCAACGGCACACGGTGTTCTGCTCGGGGATGCGGACCGAGCAACAACCATCCAAGTTATGGAATGAATGGTGTGTGAATGAGAAGGTGTAGGGGTCAAGGTACAATAAGCCTTCAGGCTGCAGTGCACCACCTAGGGGGCGGTCGTCGGACCTGGGTGGGATGACCCCGAAAGGGTGAAAAAAACACAAAAAAACGGTGGCAGACTGAAAGGTCGATAAAAATTTGGGGGTATTTTGGGTACTTTTTCTTTATTTTCTTTTAGGCAACCGGCCAGTCAACCAGTCACCAGAACAGGTCAGCTCGCTGTACCCCAGGACCCGCACCAAAGCAGTCATATTTTTTGAATTTTCCATGTGTAAATAAATCCGCCCCACCAATATAGAACATACATATATCTTCAAAAAATGATCCATTTTATGTTTTTAAATATTTTAGTGTTTTTCATTTTTACCATTAAACTGATTATACAGGTGTGGAAAATCTTCATTCGCCCTTTGCAATTCCCCAAGTGGAAAAGAGAGTATTTCTGAATATACTGAATCACATAAGTTCGACTGAAACAGACGATGCGATGTTGTCGATGCACACGTACTCCCCTATTAGGACACCTGGTGCCGACGGTTTTCAATTTGCGTATCAAGAACTTCCAGCGTTCGGGTATTGAACAATGTTGCCAGAGACTTTTTTCGGGGATTTTTGATAACAAGGTAAAACGGGATTTTTAAAGTAAAAAACGGGGATTTTTAACGATTTGGAAGTACAAAACATTTTTAAAGGTACGTTTTGATCTTACTTTTATTGCTTGATATTTACGTCAGATAAAAATTCTGACTAGTGTAAACAATCAAAAATTTATATCAGACAACATTTTTGACCGTGTACACAGCTAGAATTTCTATCTGACATAAATATCATGAAATTAATGTCAGTTGTAAACAAATCATTACTTTTACTTACTTTTTACTTAAAATTCTCGATTTTTACGTAAACCTTTTTTTTGGTTGTCAATTTCTTTGGCGTAGAAAATACATTTTTTGACTATTAAAAGGCGGCCCTCAAATGTGGCTTTAAATCACAGGGATTTTTTCTAAAGTATCCCAAAAAAGTGATTTTTTTGAACCACGTGGGGGATTTTTATCGTAACCCACCTGGCCACACTGATGGTATTCAGTAGCATGGTAAAAGTTAGAAGCATAATTCTTTTTGCCATTTGGGTTTTAACAAAAAAAAAGAAGTAAATTTAAATAAAATATTCTCTAAAGAAATAAAAAGAACATAAAAGTATTTCTAACGGAAATGTTTATACAATGTGGAAACTCTTTTTAAAATCTTATTATTATGGTTCTGAAAGAGACCACAATTTTTAGCAAGACAATATTTCAATTTATTAAATTCGGTTCTCTTTGGTTTTCAAGCATTTGAGGTGATATGCTACCGGGTGGTGCAAGGCACTGCGGGACGGAAATTTTTAAAAATGGGCGAAAATGCAGCAATATCACAGACTTGTCGTTTCTTAGTTAATGGAGGTGCAAGGGGCACCTCATCATTACACATGCACTTCCTACAATTTCGTTAACAGCCGATGGTTTCAAACTTTTATAATAATTTCAAAAGTTGTACTTTTCGCTGGTACAAGACCAAACCTATAATGCAAACCTCCTAATTATTTCTTCTGCTAAATTACCAGCATAGTACTACTTAATAATTTGAACTTTTTGTCAACGATATTGACCAAAACTTTAAAAAATCTAAATTAAGCAGGATCAGCAGCAGTTTGCAACACAGCAAACGACTTGCCAGTAAAAATAAATTTTAAAGGATTCTAGTCGATCCGACTCCGAAAAAATCTGTCCCCAAACCTAGTTCAAAAAGCCCTAAATTGATATTTTTATGTTTCCTGAAAGTCCTTAAATTTTAAAAACTCAATGTACATTATACAATTACATTCTAAAGTCACAAAAATAAAGTAAAAAAGGTTTAATAACATTTTTATTACTATTATTATTTTAATTTTACCCCGAAAGTTAAGGCAAGTCGGCAACCCTGTACTCGACATCTACGTACCGCAGTCGCTCTCGTCTGGATTTCGTCTCCTGCTACGGCACAAAAGAGTGGGGCTGTAATTACAGTGGGCGGAAACATATTGCCGAAGAGAAGGGAGATTCCTAAATCACATGAGTTCGACTGAAACAGAATGAGGTGTTTCCCCTCCCGTTCCCCTTGCTTTCTCCCCCACCACTGCGCCAACGCGCTCGCTTTGTTTATGGTTGATCGAGCTCGAGGCTCGAGCACGCAGTTGCTTCTTTGCACGCATGGAGGATGTTACTGCTTCACATATTTTGATAAAAAATTTTACGTAACTATTAAATATTTTGGTATTTGATGAATTTATTGCTTTAAATGCATCAAATACTGCCATTTTTAAGAGCTTTTTTGCCGTTTGGGGCTAAACAAAATTAAAAGCAATTCCGAAAGAAAGAATAAACAAATAATTTTAAAAATAAAAATATAATTCTAAAGAAAAATTAAAGAACATAAAAGTATTTCTAAAAAATTTCTTATAAAAACTTTAATATTTTTAAAATCTTAGTTTATAAGGTTCTCAAAGAGACCACCATTTTGTGCAAGACAATATCCCAACCTGTTATAGAATTCGGTTCTTGTGTTTTCAAGTATTTCAGGTGTTATTCCTATAAGAACCTGACTAATTTTTTGGCGGAGCTCATCTAAGTCATTTGCACGTTCATGACGATGCCTATAAATTTGTTGCTTAACATGTCCCCAAAGAAAAAATCATTTGGTGCCAGATCTGGTGATCTAGGAGGCCATTTTATAGTACCTCTTCCGCTGATTATACGATTTGGAAACGTGACTCCCAAAAATTGTTGAACTTCCCTGGCGTTATGAGCCGGACAACCATCCTGTTGATACCAAATATCTTCAAAATTGACATTGAGAGCCTGAACAGCTGAAATAACCTGATTTCTGAAAAGATTCAAGTATTTGTTGGCATTTAAATTTCCCTCAATAAAAAAAGGGCCAATAATATTATCGCCCAAAATGCCAGCCCACACGTTGACCTTTTGAGGGTATTGTGTTCTGTGAGGGATAGTGATGTGCTTGTTTTCTATCGAGTAACCTACAGCGATAGAAGGGTTGTGATGACCATGCAAGGGAAATGATGATTCATCAGTAAAGAGAATATTTTTGATAAATGTGTCATTAGCATTGGCTCTCTCCATCATATCCTCACAAAACACCATACGTTTTTCATAGTCTTCAGGAAAAACCTCTTGGCTAGATTGCAATTTATAGCAATGGTATTTGTTTCGTTTCAGAATATTCCTAACTGTTCGAGATTCAATATCAAGTTCTTCAGAAATTTTGGTACTATTACAAGGAAAATTAATTTCGGCTAAACTGCAAACAGCAGTCTTACGGACTTGCCGTTCCTCGGTTAATGGAGGTGCAGGCGGCACCTCATCATTACACATGCATTTCCTACAATTTTGTAAACAGCCGCTGGTTTCAAACTTACTTATAATTTTTAAAATTGTACTTTTAACAGGCACAGGACCTCCTTCAAATAAAAATGCAAATCTCCCGATTATTTCTTCTGCTGAATTACCAGCATAGTACCACTTAATAATTTGAACTCTTTGTTCAACGGTATAAACCAACATTTTAAAAAGAAAGCGCCGTAGTTTATAGTTTGCGGTACCCCAAACAGCTTGCAAATGAGCTCTGTCAAACGCTCTGGCCCGGCGACGGCACGTTGATGTGCCCCACTACTGCAGGAAAGTGGGCGTATACATACATATGGCATCATTGCATTTGAAAAATGGGGGAATATCTTATTTTCCGTTACTTTCTATCTTAAGGCAAGATCGCTTTCTCTTTTTTCCACTTGTTAATACCAATAGTTCGATAACGATTTTCCAGACCTGTATACATAAATTGCTTAATCATTACTGTGACAGGCAGTTAATCTCTAAATAATATTGTTTTTTGTTTCAGGGTAGTATTCCGAGTACCTAAATTAAGACACACACCTGATTTGTGCAGAGTGCACCCACACCTACCCAATTTGTGATGAATTTATCTGGCTGGGCCTACTTAATTTTTATTTAGATATACGAAAATTTAATTACAAAAACTGTATAATATCCACACTTAATCATACTATTGTGTTTACAGGTTGTTTTTCTTCCTATTTGCATTATTTACATAATGTTTGGTGTAATAAACATGTACCTTTGAATTTCCAATGTTTAGAACTTTTTGTAAAAATATTTTAAAACTAAAATAAAACTTTTGTTGTAACTCTGGAGGTATTAAAAATTAATAATTTGTTTAATTTCTCCTTTAATTCCTTATATATGTGAAGCTTTGATATTAGGTTTTTGTTTTTAATAATAAAATGAAAAAATATGATGCGTAAAACGTTAATATTTTTTTACATTTTATTGCTAAAAAGAAAATCTAATGTCAAAGCTTTACAAGATAAATTTTAAATTAACTTTTGGGTATGGCGCAAAATATGCACTTGTTAGTTAGCTTAATAGTTAACAGATGGCGCCATAAACTAAAATATACCGTATGCCTTCAAGGCCGTGTAGTTACTCGGCCAGATCCTAGGGTGCGTATTTTGACAGTTTTTAACTGTCTCAGCAGTGTCGCAGATTTAACACGGCAATCGGACTTCTCTAACTCTTTCTGTTTTGTGTTACGAAGTTTATACACGTGGTTATAAACTTAACATTTTTATATTATTGATTTAACTTGATATAGGTATATATTAGGTCATAATTTTTCTATGAAACTTTTGTTTAATCATAGAATATACAGGGTGTCCCAACTCTATTTATACACGAAATAACTTCGCCCCTGTACAAGATACAAAAATATACTTAAAATAAAAAATGTTTATTTGGATACACTCTTTTTAATTGACAGTACCAGTTAATATACAAGGTGACTTAAAAACAGACTTTTTACTGTCAAGTAGGTTACATGGTAATATATGTTTTATCATTCTGACAGGAACAGAACTATTTTAAAATAATTGAACCCAAAATATTACTTCTTTTTTTACTTTTAAATGGTAATAAGTATATCAGAATACTACTGATATCTCAAAAACCAGCAATAGTTGATGACGTATAGTGTGTTACACATATTTGATGAAGAATTTATTACAGAATTAAAATTTGTTAAAATATGGGGGTTCCATTAAAAAAAAACCTACTTGCCGAAAAAAAAAATGTTATATCACAAGACCAATTATATTATTCGACTTAACTATTAAAAAAATATTTTGAGCAAGATTTTTCTGGAAAAATAGTTGAATAAACAATAATTAATTAATATTATTATTTTTCTAATCAAAAAGTAGAGTTCTTAAAGTTGACCAATTTTCTTTATTAATGTCGATGAAACTATTTGCAAAACCAATCTTGCAAAAAATATTTGGAAAGTTTAATGGATTTGAATTCGTAGGTCAAGTGATATACGACTAGATTATTTCCTGAAAAACTTACATTAGAGCCAACAACCCAGAATTGATAATAAATGTGGACAACCAGTTTAAATGACAGAAATTTATTAGCTGTTAAACAGCACATGTCATAAGGTTTAATCACATATCTAAACAAAATTTATCCAAAATATAGCCTATAATACTTCTAAATAGTGTAGCTTTCTTATTGAGAGTTTTAATAATCAGTTAAGTATTTCCGAAGATTAGCCCTTACAAAGTTTTAGTTTATCAAAGATAGCCGACCGTGCCCACTTCGTTGGGCGTTAATATAAGAACTTTTTGTTTAATTATAATAAAATATAGCCTATAACACTCCTAAATAGTGTAGCTTTCTGATTGTGATCGATCCGATTAATATGATCGGTTCAGTATTTCCGAAGATAAGCATATACAAACAGAGAAACAAAGTTACAAACTTTACCTCTTTATAATATTAGTATAGACAGGGCCGAATTTAAGGGGGGCAAGCGGGGCAGTGGCTTGGTGACCCTACAAAATAGGGGCCCCATAGAATGAAAAAAAGGTACATATTTTATTTCTTCAATTATTTCGGGGTAAAAAATTTCAAAACTTCATTTATTGGTGCGGACCTTTTTTCTCGCTCTTCAAGTTTTTTGGCTATAAAATCCATTTAGTTTTACTTCTTTAAGCTACATATATCTAAATTAGGCCCTAAGTATAGATAATATTGATCTTAGTAATAACATACAGTAGCGTAGCTAGGCGTAGGCAGGTGTAGGCGGTCGCCTACGGCCTCGCGCCTGGGGGACTTCGCGGCAAGGTAAAGGTATGGAATGTGATATATGTAGAAAATAACCGAAATGAAAGATGCGGATGGTCTTGGAGGCCCCAAATTGTAAATCGGGGGCCCCGCAAAACTGTAGTACGTGTAAAAAATAGGGAAAAATGAAGCAGGACTTTTTTTTGCTTCACAAATTTTTTCCAAAGAATAAAAGGGTCCCAGCAGATAACTTCGCTTACGCCTAAAGGACCTCGCAAGAAAGGTAAGAATCGTTTTTGTTTGCTCTTCAATAATTTTTCGTAATTATCATTGTCGCCCAAGGGGCCTCGCAGATACGACTTAGCCTATGCCTAATTTTGGTCACGCAATGCTACTGATCACATAAATAAATAAATTAGTAAATTTCTATATTTTTTTCCGGTAATTTTTACCAAGAGAATTCTGTTTTCTTTTAATTAAAAAAATGTCTAATGTATCGCAATAATGATTTCAATGGGAAATGCAACTTACGGAAAACATTTATTGGCACTTCTCGGACGATGTCACCGGCTACCTCGGAGGACGAGGCACGACACTCCAGTTTTCCTCCCCTGAGATTTCTACCCACTGACGTGATAAGGAGCTGATTTACAGTCGTCTGGGAGCCACGGCTGGAATCGACGACGCTGTCAAGAATCGTGTTGTTGTACCACCAAGTCAGTGTTGGTCGGGGACGGCCTGAAATATAATATGATTATAAAGCAAAGGAAAATCAGTGGATCATATACGTATAGTTTTGTAGAGTGCATCCTAGCTATGTAGGAAAAACACTTCCGGACCAAAATAATGAGTTAGGGGTAAAAGAGGGGTGGTTTTTAAGGGTACAAATGTTTTATTTTCAAATTTTAAGCTAAATAATAACTCCTAATAAAAAGTTAAACAACTTATGAAATAACTAGTTTTACCCTAACCTTAACAAAAAATTGAAAAAGGTAGAAAAAACTGTTTTTTGCTTTTTCATTTTTACAAAAGTAGCTAAAATAAACAAGTTTGCATATTTAATCGCTACTTTTAATTCAAAATCATTTTTTTATTCAAAAACTTTTAATATTGTAAAAAAATAATAGTACTTTTCCCTTGAGCTAATTTTACATTTATTAAGATACCTCGTATACGAGTACCGCTCTTAGGTGTTTATTTTTTAAGACAAACGTCGTTATATCCTTAATCATTTATTATTAGTTTTTGTTAAAAATTCTAAGACAAGTTAAAATGATATTTAATTAAACGTGTCCTAAAACGTCCGTCTGGATAGGACTTACATACAAGTTACCTATGCAAATTTTAAAAGTTTACATCTCAAAATTTAGTCCCGCAATGCCTATTGAAAAAAATCCTATGTATAGAGGACACTTATACGTATGTGTATTTGAAGTTTTAAAAACCCTAAAAAGTATTTTTTTTGGAAACGTCTTTAATAAGTATTTAGGTCTTATATATTTTATCCTATTAAAAGTTTTTGTCACTGCTTCAAAACAAGATTCGCATTATTTTAAACGGTTTTTTTTTTAAGATGTTTGTTTTTCCAATGTTATCTTAAAATTTAGGTCACAGGACCTTGTAAAGCTAAGATTATATTTTAATTAATAAGTAAAACTAAAATTATATTTTAAATAAACATTGTATGATTTTAATTAATTTCAACATTTCAATTAATTAGAAGCTTATATTTGGCAAAAAGTTTTTTTATTTATAATAAATTATAATTCTGTAATTTACTAATTCTATCATTTCTGTTATATAGTTGTCAATTTTCAAACATAAACTGTAAGGTGTGATCAGAAATTTTTTTAAGGGTAGCAAGCAAATAAAAACTAATAAAAAGTTATTGAAAAAATAGGAATTTATCTAGGTAAGGTAAAGTGGCGTAAGTGTTTAGAAAACATAGAATAATTTAACATTGCTTAATAATTTTTCAGAAAGAGGGAAGTCTGTAGCAACTATATTTGATTTATTAAACTTATTTACTGAAATATCAAAACTACAGCTACTTCTAAAATAAATATACTTTTAATATTAACTATCAAATCTGATCAGACCACGTCTGCTGGTTATATTAGGTGTTGAGAGGGAAAGGACAATATTATTTTTGCTAACGATAGCACATTCTTCGGGATTCTTTCAGGAAAACGTGTAAGTAGACGAGGGTTCTTATGAATGCATTTTTTGGTAAATTTAATCTCTAATTTTTTTATCTTTCTTATTGACGGACTTAACCTGACCAACATAATATTTTTTAAGTTTTTTTCCAGCTAGGCATACTAAAACCCAATCGCAATCTTTAATATCTTGTTTGGACTTATGTATTTCTTTCATACACATCTCCAGCTCTTCCGCTTCCCTTTTCTCTTCTTCTATATTATCGTCACTGTCATCAAGGATCATTTTTAAGGCATTTTCTTTCTGTACAATATTTTTCCCTTCGTTCATCATTCTCTTCATCGCATTTATTTTCCTCACTTTCCTCGTCTTTTTGCCGCTTTAATTTATTTCTGGACTGGACGTCATCTATAGCTTTCAGGTGAAGCATTACTTCCTCTGATCTTACTTCAGACCCTAAAGCTACTTTTATTTTTTTTTCCTTTTCGGGTACATTATTTTGTTTGACTGTTGGTTAGTAACAACTTCAAACGAGCAACTTTGATTTATCGTGCCTTGGTTTATACTGGAAGGGCCCGGTTGTGACTCAACAATGGGAATATCGGAACCGCTGGCGTCACTTTTTCGGGGTCGTTCCCATTTCTTATAAGATAATGGATCATATTGCTTCTTATATATTGCGATGGAATGGATAAATACCACCTTTTCAAAAACCATGCCTTATTTTTCGGAATTAAGATCCTTCCAGATTTTACCTTCCAATATGCTGAAACATTTTTTGGTTATTTTTCGTCCCTGATTAGGTCCTTGCCACTTCCTGCCGTCATTAGGGATGATGGAACACCACAAAGCACACATTTTTATTAAATAATAAGTTCTTTTTAAATATTTAAAATAAAATTTTGTACAGGTATAATTAAGTCTTTTACTGGACACACTGTATAAAAATATGACCGATTTTAATACAAAATCTCGATAGGAAATGCTGCCAAAGAACATATTTAAGGGACTGTCTAAAGTATAAAATTTTCGCTCAGGCGATTGTGTGTGTTACATACAGTACAAGTACGTACGTATGTAACATGCATAGTGTAATAATACTTATTATCCAGGGCATTGCAGAAACCAGTCACCATAATTTAAAAATAATAGTACTTTTATTTTGTATACAGGGTCTTATATGTGTACAATTAGAAAGAATACTGCGATATTTGACGTGTTGCCATATACGATTCTTCATCCCCTTCTCGTCTTTAAATTAAGTTTTTTTTTTTATTTTTTATGTGCTACGACAAATTTTTTTAACTTTTAAATTAAAGGCATTTTAAAAATAATGGGTATACAGCTATATAGATGTCCCCATAAAACTACAAAAATTTTCCCCACTTCCTCTCGCCAACTTAATGACTCGTTTCTCGCAAACGAAAAAACTTGAAAAAACATATTTTTATCTGATTTTATAGATCGTTAAAAATAATTTAAAAACAAAGTTTAAAAACATTTTCCGCACTCCCTAAATAGCGCGCGGAAAGTAAAATAAAAATGATTAGAATTTGAAATTTCTGTAAAATATATAGTTTATTAACAGCTCCTAATAAATCCAACAGAGTGTTTCAAAATATAGTAAATCTAATTTTAAAAAAATACATTTATTACAAATTTGATATTTACGTGACGATTGCAATTGGAGAAAAAATGATTATAGAAATTGGGCATAAGTATATTCAGTTCAAAAATATGGAACCGCTATACAGGGTTGCTTAAAAAGATGTTATTTTAAAAAGCCCTTAAAACTAAAATGTATTAAAACTACGTTATTGTACCATCTAAAAATTTACAAAATTGCTTAAATATAGAGATTTGTAGGCCAAATATTATCATTAAGAAAAATATAATACAGAATGTACCAATTAATTGTTATTAACTTTCATATGCCAAATTTTTAAATCTATCTGATGAATTTATTTATTAAAATAAAATACCAAAACTTTGGTAAGAGGTGTATTTATTTGTATGAAATAAATATGTTAATAATACTGAATGGATCAAAAATTAATCTTACCCCTCCATTCCCACTGTATGTATCGATTTTGGAAAATAAAAACATATGTAAAAACCATTATATCTCCTTTAAAGGATTTTCTAAAAAGTATCGTTTACATACAGTACAGTACAGTCCCGTAAGTCTAGTCCTGTCTAAATAAATTTGATCAAAATTTGCAAACCTAGAGAAAACATAACTACCTATAAGCTTCTGAAAATTTAAAAAAGATAGGCGCAACAGATAAAAAGTTATTATTAGTTAAAAAGTGTGCAAGTTTAATTTGGCCTACCCTGTGGATATGTAGTTTTGTTTCTAAAAAATCATTGGTCATAAAAAAACATACCAGATAGTATAAATTGTCCCTTAAAGAATAAAAAAGCAGAGTCCAAAATTAAATGCTTAAAATTAAAAATATGTTTTGGCAGACCCAAATAAACCTTATATTCCATTCACAAAGAACTGTAAATGTGTCCCACTTTTACTTTTAAAGGATTATCTGTCAGAGATAACAAATTATCCCGGACTTACCTCCATTGACCTGGCATGACAGAAAGAGTTCGTGCCCTTCTAAAAGGGTCCGGCCGTAGCATTCAGCTTGACTTCTCTCCCTTCTGCATCAAATATTCGCGGCCTCGATGGCTGGTCTAAAAAGATTCACAAAGGATAAAGTAAACAATCTTTTCGGCACCTAATAAAAGAGTCATTAGAAAGTATAATACCCAGTATAGACCCTTTTCCGGCGGTTCGTTACAAGAGCAAACTGCGCGGTTTTATTTAGGATTTTAGCACTTAAAAGGGGTTAAAAATCTTTAGTATTAAAGCCCTTTTTACATGGTAACCAGAACATTTATATTTAGCTTTAGAACATAACTAATATAAGTAGGAGTATAAAAATTAGAAAGTATTAGTAGGAGAGCTAGTAAAACCTTCGAGTAACGTTGGACCTGAAGGCTAGAAATTTGTATAGTGATGAATCATAGCATGCTAAGTACGACAATCATCACCTGGCAAACATCAGCCCTGCACATCATCACCCTGTATATTTTTAAAAGTTTTAAAAAACTTGGTGCTGTAGAGAGCTATAATATTAAAAATTTTAAAGAATTTTTTTTAAAGCAGAATTTTACAGTAATGTGTGGTAGCATATGGTAAAAAGTAATTTAATAGTAAGGAGAATATTATATTCTTTCATATTAAATTATTTTTTACTAATGCTACCACACATCACCGTTAAAGTCTGCTTTAAAAAATGCTTATCTAAAATTTCTAAAAATGGAGTTACGCACTTTACGAATTACACTGACGATATGTTTATATAAACTTTTTTTCTAAAATACGCTAAAGAATTATACCCTGTATTTTTAGCCATCAAATAAATTACACCCTGTATAGGGTTAAGTACTCAATCATCAGCGCTTTAAGAGTTATTCCTAATTTAAGCCCCTTTTATTATTGGGAAAAATAGTTCTTTACCTGTAATGACAAATTTTATAGTTCTAATATTTAATAGGGAAGACGATATTAAAGAAAAAGTAAAAATAAAAAATGGGTCTTATTTTGGGATCGTTTAGTGTTTCTTCAAACGGCATTCTGTGTACCTCATTTTTTGAGCGTCCCGAATTTGATCCGCGATAAAGATAAACGATTTTCTTGGAATCTTGTCTTAATTTTCTGATTTATGATTTTTACGTATTGGTTTAAGTCTTATTTGTTTATTTTGTTTCCGTTTGTTTTGTTCACTGTAAATATCGTGTAAATAGTTAGTGTTAAAAGAAAAATAACAAAAATAACTAAGCGCTGCAGTTTTTTTCAGCCTTTCTGGCATAATTTAGTAAACATAAGAAAACAACTTTAGAAAAGGAGGTGTACACGAAAGTGGGGTTCTTTCTAGGCTATTTTTTAAGTAACAACGTGCAATTGTAACTAATAATTGTGAATTTTGTAAGAAAAATAAAAAAAAGAACACTTTTATACTTATAATATCTTAGGTATAACCTTATATAATTTGTTCCGACTTTAATGGTAGGATTTCAAAAACATACATTTAATTATTTATCAGTAGGGTAAACCAAATTAGCAAGTGAAAACCCTAGAATTTGGCAATTTATTTATAGTGCTGATAATTTCGTGCAGTGCTAGCGTTTGGGTTAAACATCTTATTTACCAGTGATAAACCACTTGCTCTTAGTCCAAAGAGAGTTTCATACAGACATACAAGTAATGCTTATAAAAGTGTGTTTAAAAAAAAACAAAATTATACTTATAGTGGCACCAGAGTTGAGTCGAATACTAAAAATCAGTATTTATGAATACCCGGATTCGGTATTCGAATACTGAAAGCAAAAAAATATGAAAATGGGAATATTTAAAATCGGTATTCTAATACAAAAAAAATTGAAAAGCAAAAAAAAGAACTTTCTTTTTTAACTTTTTACCAGTCCGACTTATACTCGCTACCAAAAAGTATTTTGCCGAATATCAAATACTAACCACACAATTTTTTTAAATACTATTCGAATACCGGTCAAATGTATTCTGAGTACCATTTAGAATACTGAGTATTCGAATACGACAAACTCTGAGTGGCACCTAGTGTTAACTATTAAAAACAGTCATGAGATATTTAACTTCGGTTACAGGGACCTGTAGCTAGACATATTTAAAAAAGTTTTTTACTTATTGACAGTATTATAAATACTAAAATATAAATAGCGTTAGTTAGCAGAGTTACATTCGAACAAACATACATGTAAAGCTAATATAAGGGTTTTAAATAAAATACTAACCTACTAATGTCAGATTAACCTGAAAATTTCTTGTGGGTGAATTAACAAAATCTACACGGCATCTAAATACACCTTGATCTCCTTCATTAACTTGTTGTATTCGAAGTCTGGCTTTTGACGGTTCTTCGTTGACAATGAAATAAGAGCGTCGTCCAAGATCGTCACTCATTGCCAATTGCGAAGCTTCAGATATGGGACCACCTCTTGCATCTAAGCTGAAATGAAAGTTAAACGTAGATAAAATGTCATAAAAAATTAAAATTAAATTAGATAAAAACATAATGGGATTACAATGACTTAAAATTTTAAATTGGCACCTTTATTTCCAAATGTTGTTTAGATATATCATTTTTAAAATAATATAGGGAAAATTATTTCTGCCACAGAGACTAAGTGGTTATATCAAATGGGTGTCCCAACTCTATTTATACACGAAATAACTTTTTCTCTTCACAGTACAAGATACAAAAATGCACTAACAAGGACTTTCCACGGTAAAACACTTTTCTGACAATATCTTTTTATTTTAAAATAAACATACTTCTATGTTCTTTATATGGAGGAACCATATTCAGGCGGTGCTAAATATCAAAATATTACCAATCGAAAATCGTTCATTTAGCACGTATTTTATATTCCTTTCGTAATTAAAGTGTACATTTTATTTAACAGTTGCATTTGGGTCATATTTGTGTACCCGGAGAACCTGGGACAGGAGGCCCAGCGACTGACCCTAGCTTTTTTTTCACTCGGATGTGGGGTATCAGCTTTTAACCTTAAAATTTTTAATAAATAGTAAACACTTTTTTATAACAATAATTCAATTCCATGTGTACAGCTGCAATATGGTTATTTTGCAATAATTTAATTTCCAAATTGTTTTATTTGTCCCAATGTGCTTCTAGCATCATCAAGTACCCACTACTGGTTAGATTTTTAAAATATGTAAGAAATGTAAACTAATATATAAATTAACCTACAAAAAAAGACATCGGGTATCTCCAGGTTTCGCGGGGGCAAATGTATACCTTAACACATTTATTAAAGGTATTAATGCCGGCGTTAGTTGACTTGTACAGGATGTTCGGTTATATTTCGAACGGGGTCTACAGGCTGTATTGTTTAAGATAGAAAATATTTTAAATAGCAAAGTTTCAGGGTTTTTAAAAACCGCCAGGTTTTGCTAAAAAAATAAACAAACAACAATCGCAAAGTAAACAATTTTGGTATAATATTAATAAAATATCTTACCTTGAATTATTTTAAATATTTAAAAATAAAGCAATGGTTAAGGTTTTTTTTTAAAGAAAAAATATGATTTTTAGATTTTAAACATTGAGATATTGACCGCATGAGTCGTGTAACTTCTTACTCATTACTTACCCATTCTAACTTTTCAAACGGTTTTTCTTAAATAAAAAATAATTTATTTAAAACGAAATAGTTTAAACTCCTCCTCCATATAATTAACAAGCGTATTTCCGGATCCATTTTCATGTAAACTTTTTTAAATATTTTTGGCACGACCGGGCGTAAAATACTATTTTACGCCCTAGGGCATAAAGTATCAAAAACGCCCGCATTTCTAAATGATGGCGTCAAATTGTACTTTTACGTCCTAGGGCAAAAAATATAAAAAAGGCCCGCTTGTATAAATTAAAAAAAAAAATAAAATTAAATAATCCCCCATTTTATTTTTGGTAAAACAACAATTTATTTAATTAAACATATATTAAAAAGTATACTTATTACAATTTAAAACATTAAATATTATATTAATTTCAGTCGTACAAAAAATATTTTTGCACCTCTGGCATAAAGCACTTTTACGCCTATAGCTGATTGTTAAGCTCGGGCAACAACTTTCAGCCGCGGGCGTAAAAGTGCTTTTTTACGCGCTTGGCACAAAAAAACTATTAGATGAATGGTCCCCTTTGTTTCTTAACAACATTTCGCAACTTCCTGTATTTCTTGGTATTAACAGGTATAATTTAATTAAAATTAATGTTAAAAATTAAAATTTTATAAAGAACTTAAGGTCTATTTATTAAAAGGCAGACCCAACAAAATACATTTTTTATGAAGCCCAAAGAAAAGTTGTGGAATATTAATTACTTTTTATATAAACAAATAAATAAAATTTAAATGTTTTTAAGAAATTAGACATAGATTTTTATAACAGTTATTTTAAAAGTTCAGTTAATTTCTTTTTATTTAAATTAAATAAAATTAAAAAATAATAAAATAGTTTACAGGGTGATTTTTCTTAAGTCGGCACTATTGCTAACTTGCCTATTATTAGAGATACAAAGTCAGTTAAAAGGTAAAGTTGTAGTACTTTTTTGGCTGACTAACCAGCTGCCAACCGAAAAAGAATTTACCATAGAGTTTTCGATTACAAAAAGAACTTATTTAAATGAAACACCCTATATATTATATTAAAAAAATCTATTAAAGAATTTTAAAAAAGTCTACATGTAATACATATATTTAATATTTAATAGTCTTGGAAATATGTGAATTCTCAGGAGTTTAATAGTAATCTGGCATTTTAAAAATAAAACACTCTGTATATTGCAACCCCGTTAAATGGATATTTTAAAGAGTTTAAAAATACCACATGTGATATATGTCTTTTTTCTCTAGTTTTAGAGATATGGCCATTCAAGTCTAAAAAATAATAGATCAGTGTGTATTTTATCTAACAATAAACTTAGTGCTTAAAGCTTAGATTTGTATAGTAGCTATGTATAATGGAAATTTAACATACTTTTTAGATTTGGATTAGCATATTTTTTAAACTAAAAGAGATAGACATATTAATTATTATTAGATATTTTCTAAAAGCTCCCTAAAATATCTGTTTAATGGTGATGCAATATGCACAGTGTTTTATTTAAAAAAAATAGTTTATTATAAAATTCCTGAGGATGGCCATAGTTTTAAAACTATTTAAAATTGAATATATCACATGTAAGATTTTTTAAAGCTCTTTGATAGATCTTTTGAATAGTAATATAAAATATTATATTACCATTGAACCCTGAATACAGGGTGTCAGTCAGAAACCCGATGTTTAATTATTTTTATATTTTTAGCACGTTAATCAGCGAAAAAAACTATAACTTTAATAATTTAACTGATTTCGTATCTCCAATATTAAAAAAATTAGCAATGGTGCTGGCTTAAGCTTGATTAGCCTATATACCATGCTATATAGTATTATACCTGAAACTTAACATATTATGGCAAAAATATCAAAAAATTTTGATTATTTTATTTTATAAGGACACTTGAAACTTACTTAAAATGTGACCTAAGTAACTAATATAACATAATAAAAAATATACCGGATCAGCTAACTAACATATCACATAGGCAATGTGAGGAAATAAGACAGTCTAACGTAAATACCGGCATGTAAACATTAGGGACTAATAGTGTTTGTTTTGTTATTGCATAACTGGCCGATATTTCAATACCTACTGGTTTACACACTATATTAAAAGTGACCTAATTAGCTTAACTAAAATAATTTTCTATAATCTTTTAAATTAATTGTATTAATTTAGCTTTGTTCAAAATGGTACACCGCGTGGTTTTCAAACTATACTCATAATCCTGCAAAATAACTGCTAAGAAAGATAATTAGGTAAAAAAATGTAAATTTTAGGCACACATTTTAAGCAAAAATAAAATAAAAAAATTGGTTGTTAGGAAAGTCGGTTGACTGACGATAGTTGAACTTGACAACGTCATAAGAAAATATGGATGGAATGTTTACTATAAACAATTTACACCACATTCACTTTTCACTGCATTTTATACTCAACGAAAACATGTAAATGTATTTATGTATAGCGGCTGTCCACGCGGACCGCTCACTCAAGTAAGAGACAAACAGATGTGGAACGCTGCAGAACGCGGAGGCTGATTGTGCCTCTTCCGCGCTCTCGCTTGCACTTTAAGCCTTAAAGTGAACGCCTCGGAGCTAGGTAACGACGCCGCATGGCAACGCCGCATAAGTCATGTTTTTTGGTGCACGCACCATCGAATTAAATAAGACATTGTCACGTCAAAAACAAAAATGTTTTTTATTAATAAGTAATAGACTAAATGTTTTGTTTTTTATTAAAACTAAACCAATTCTCAACAATATTTGCTATGTCTATTTGTAGTCCACAAATTTAAAATGATGAACACAAAAAACAATAACTACATTGTTTTCCATAATACTGATTTGCAACGAAATCCTGTTTTAAAGAATACAATTTGTTTTGTACAAATTGTACCTTCACACACACAAACAGTTTAAATTGATAAAAAAATTATCGACCTACGGTGTTTTTTACAAAGTCAAAGCCGTTTCGCGTATCTACTCCCATTAATCTTGTATCACTAGCTTCCCCATTTTCTTACTTATAGTAAATTCATGGAGCATGGCACTTGGAGCGAGCAATCCTAATATCGCTCTGCACCAGTTCACTTAAAATTTGAAACAGCTCGGTGCCAGTTACTTTTTGCAAGAGAAAGAGTAAACCGAGAAAATGCGCATTGTTCACGAGTTCGTTCAGTTCCCTCCTGCGGCACTTCCAATAACAATGGTTCCAAAGAGCTCGAATTCCCCGACTATAATACCAGCACCGTGAATACAAAAACTGATCGCTCAGAATGCGAACAAATTCAGTGAAACCACACATTTATTGCTCAACAAAAAAATCTTCTGCGTGAATATGAAAATTTGCACTACACTGCCAGAGTTCGAGCTTGGTGCGCACTGGGGCGACTACGTGAATTTACTATTAGTGTTATTTAAATAATGTTTTTGATACTTAGAACTCTATATATTTAAAGCCTAATTTCTTGGATTAAAATACTAAACAAAAATTAATTAGTTAACTAAACTAAAAAACACGGGTCAAAGAGACGTCAACAAACAGAAATTTATGAAAATACGAAGTTGGTATCCGTAATCATCAGTTGCAAGTTAAAATAAATCTTTCACCTTTACTTCCTATAAATCTATTATCTTATTAAGGCCACTAATTTTAGTTGGATGACGATATAAAATTAGCAAGAAACAGTATCACAATAAAAAAACAACATAAAAACTAGATGTGATATTGATATTTTGTATCTTTATTAGGCAGTATTAACGCTTTATAAATTAAATATTTTACTACTTACTTTTTTAATATTAGTCATTGTCCTTAGCAATTATTTTCCAAGTTCATGCGTTTAGGTTAGGAGTTACCTTGTATAAACAAGGTGTTTTTAATGAAAAATTTCTGGCTAACCCAAAATAAAATTAACAGTCAATAATAAACTTAAATTAAAAAAAAAAAAAACAATAATTAAATTATATCCTTTTATATCGAAAATTAAAAAAAAAACTTGGAGGCTATCGCTCACAGTTAGACAGGGGTCCGCCCATCTAGGCCAGACTGGAAAAAAAAAAGGTTAATGTGCAAAGCAAATAATACAAGGGAAGTTTTTTAATGAAAGTAGCCAATTTCGTAAATTATATCCGGACTCTAGCGGACTCTAAGTAACTACTTGATACTTTGGGTTTACGTTAACAAAAGACAAGACTTCTTAATTTGAAGTTTTTGTTTTAAAGCTATAAATGTATTTCAATTTTTTCTTATTTCGTGTTCATAGCAAAGTGAATAAAATAAGGACATCGCTATAACGCAATAATTAGATTAAAAGATAAGCCAACGTAGAGTAACTGCGACTGTTTAATTGCAAGTATGTAAACGTAAATCTTTTGCGTTTTGACATTTTTAGGCTTTGTCAATAATAATTATACAAATAAAATTAAACCAGCTAAATTTTTAAAAACAGTATACAGGTGGTCCTATATTTTTTAAGCCCGTTTTTACTTAAATACCCTTTATACTTGATATAATATTGGTTATTTATTAGATATGTAAGAGTTATATCACATATGAATAGATCACCCAAGAAAAGTTTAAGATTAGTTTCTTATGTATCACTATTCATAATATCTCACACATCAAATACCAAATTTTATTACACTTTTGTAGAAGTTGTTTTTAGAACCAGGTAAAAATAATTTGAAAACGTCATTCATTATTTGTTACTTGTCATTGTTAACACCAGAAACAAAATTTTGTAATTTTTTGTAAAGCAAGTTGTCGTTGTTATATTTTTTCTTTGTAACCACGGGTTTTTTAAAGTCACTATTAATATATGGATAGGATACTTTATACTCTTTAAATTTGATTAATAATGGAATACTGTATGTAAGTGTTGGATAGAATATTTTACATTACCGTATTTTTAAGTTTTTTAAAGGCAAGATAACCCTTTTACAAAAGGGATAATTATTATAATATTTAAACAAAAACGCACACATTAATAAAATAAAGTTATTTGTTGCAATTAATAATATTATAAAATGGCATTTCTGCAGATTTAAAAGCATTTTAGTTAGCTAAAAAGTATAAACAAAATAGCATTAAATTTAAAACACTTGATCTATACACGTGACTAAGAAAAAGTGATACATGCATTCGTATTTGGTAAAAAAAGTAATATTACAAACTAATTTTCTGGTATTAAATAATATAATCAAATTAAAAAAAAGATAAATTTATAATAATAAAGAATATATGGGGTGAATTTAATTAAAAATTAAATTTTAAGATAAAATATAAATTTAAAACAACAAAATACATTTTTAAATATACCTTAAACCTGACCAAAATGGTTAAATATTTACCCCAACAATATTTTAGGACAGTTAGATAACGTTTTTATGTTTTTTATTAAAACTATTTAACAAACAAAAGCAGATTCTCTTACAAAAAAAAATTGTAACTGGTTTTCTTAACTTTGTTTTTACTATTTTTGTAAATATTAGATAATTAAAGACGTTAGTGGATGAAGGTGTTAGGTGACATATTGTTATTCTGATACTTGTACTGCAATAAGTTAATATTTGTCCATTTTAACTTAGAAGATTGCCATATTTTGTTTAATTAATAAAAATAAAAATATTTTTCTACTTGTAATGTCAAATCTACGTCCTCTGACGTCTTTAATTGTCTTTAGCCAATTCTTTTGATCAAATCTGCTCTTAACCGATTTGGTACATTTAGTAAAAGAATGTTATAAAATGCTTGTAAAGCTTTACTTAAATTAAGATTATTGGGTCCAGTGGCATCTGAGTAGGCAATACAGCCAATATTATTAAAGAAAAAGAGCGCCTTGTACTTTTTATAGAGTTTCTTTTATTTTTCCCCAATTAGGCAAGGCGCGCACTGCTTGAAAAGTAATAAATGTTTTTGTGTGGGGGTAAACTAGTGGCGAATACATTTTTTAAAGCCCTAAAAAATTAAACATTTTAGAGACAAGTGGTACCCAACCGACTTTATACACTTCCCAAACACCATTCCACCGCCACTCGAATTAAATATGCGCTTTTATGTTTTTTTGCGCAGGTTTTAAAGATGGCTTTTAACATTGACGTACCACCTGGTCGCCACGTCACTTGCCAACCTGCTAGGTTGCAAGGATTTTTTACCCTTTCATAATGTTAAACAATTGAAAATGATTTCAATCTACTGCCTACCCTGCCTTATTTTACAGACCTACAGAACAATAATATTATGCTATAGATCCTGGCTACTTAAAAAAATAACATAGATGTATTTTATATTACAGTTGTTTGAAGAATAATCCTAATTAAAATATAATTAAGCCAATCAATAATTTTCTAACCAAAAGGATATACCTATGTGGCCCAGATTTATCAAAATTTTTTTGTGTCCCACACATGGTAGTTTTATTCTGGGTATCAAACCTTGGCTAAGCCTAAAAATTAAAATATCTAAAAACTAATTAGAATAAACCAGTAAAGAAATATTCGACATCACATAGAGGTTTTGATCTTGACAAGAGTACAACAATTCAATTAGTTAGGAAATGTCAGTATCCTAATTTATTTAAAACATAATTAAATTGGTGGGTATTTTAAGTCATTTTAAATCCAATGAACAAAATATTTATTCGTTTTTATTAAAATATAAATTATGTGATTTAACAGTCATTCGAAAAATGATATATATAAACTAGAATAAAATGTTCTATGTAAATAATAAACCAGCAGATTTGTATATAAATGCAGAACTAAAATACATCATTTGGAACAATCAGGGATAATAAATATTGAACAATTTATACCAAATCATGTCGCTAAAGCCAGCATAAAAAAAAATAACGACCAAATTAAAGGGCCATAAATTCCATGACATTGCGTACAGCAAGTATCAACGCAACGCGAGTTTGTTTAATCAAAATTTAAATATATTGGAATATTTAATAGAACAATAAACCATTTTAATTTATTGGCTGGTGTCAGGTGCTCATTGCAATGATTTTATTAATAATAATTTGTAGCAAGTGCTACATTATCCAAGTTGTAGAAAAACAATAAAAACCAAATAAAATGTATGGTAAGGTTGCCTAAAATGGGCCACTTTTTAAAAACCAACAATTTAATTTATTAAATACCATAAATCATTTTATTTTTTGACATTATTCTAATATATAGCATGTCTACTTATGTTCGCACTAAAAAAGTTTTTATTATTAATTTTTTGCAGTGTTAAACGAGATATGTCAAAATATTTTATAATTTAAAAAATTTATTAGGAAAAGATGTTAAGAATTAAAAATACTTTTAAATGTGTAAATTGGTTCATTTAAAGTAAAAACCAATTTTTTCGCGATAACAAGCGTTGCTGACTTTTACCTCTTTATAATAGTTCTGAAGCTTTCTTTACATATTACCTACATTTTGAAATAAGTATGCACTAATATACAAAATTAAAATTTCACCCTTAACGCATAAGAAATGAATACAAAGTTATTTTTAAAAATAAACAAGTTTGCATATTTGAATGTTTATTTTATTCCCTAACATTTTTTCCCTATAATTTTTTTGATAATATAAAAAATAAGGGTACTTTCTCCTTTTGAGCAAAATTTATATTTTTGGATATACCTTGTATACCACTGCAAAAAATTAATATCTTATGAGTAAATTTTAGGTTTTAAACCATGCAGAGTTTTTATAAACATAACTCTTTTTCGTAAAACAAATAATAAAAAACTTTTTATATGGTTTTATATGGTTCGAACTTATGTAGACAAGCTATACTACAATTGTATTATAATGTTAATGTTTATTTTATTTTATTAAAAACAAAAAATGATAACAAAAGTTCAGTTTACTGGGGTCTATAATTGGACCATAAGCATCCCAAATTGGACCGTTTCATATAATTTAACATTGTATTTATTTAATACATAATAAATACAGCGTTAATATTAAAATGTAAACATATATTTTAGAAAAAACCTGAATCTAATTTAAAACAAGCTATAGGAGTATTAAAACTGGTAATAAAAATAATGAACCTGTTTTTACATTTTTTGAAATAAAATATTTTAGTTTTTGGTGTATCATTTACACATTTATTATGCGACCAAATTTCAAAACTGATTTATTTACTCGTTTCCTTAACGAATTTTTTTAAAGTATGGGCCGTTCATTTTGGATAAAATTGTTATACTTTTTGGCTATCCGGAGCTAATTTTTTTATATGATTTTAGTTTTAACTCGTCAATAAAGTTTATTTTTGTTTGACAAACTGGTTAGTTCTTCACTATCTCCCTTAAAATGGACCGGTCCAGTTTGATACATTGCAACTGCTTTACTTAGGAAGCCCCTTATTAGATAGTCAACAGTTTATATTATGAATGTAGACCTAAAGTAACTTGCTAAATAAATGAATTCAAAATAATATATATTTTTTAATATGCTGATGATGACTTCGCGGTTAGTAGCGAAAATATAGTATTAAAACCTTGTAAGATGGAAAAATGTTATTATTTTTAGTCATCAGCAAATATGTGCACGTTGAACTTCTATAGGCATATACTTTTTAGAGCCACTTGTAGAGTTTACCATACAGCAGACGTTTTAATATAGGCAACATTTACCTCTATCAATTATGTAATTTCAAAAAAAAACAAAACGCAGAAAATTTTGTTCTTTTTAAGGTCCGTAATGGTGCTGCATTTTTGGTAGCTCTGGCAACGTTAATTTTCATCCAAAGATCTAATTAAGCGGGCGAAATCTCTAACTCAACTGCCAAAAAAAGCAGAAATTATTAGTTTATATTTTCTAAAGGCAGACAACACAATTTTATTGTTTGCGGTAAATACGAAAATTCAGGACAATAAAAAATAGAGTTCTATCCTTTTTAACACAACGTTTTTAATGGCAATAAATAAATACAGCTCCAAATTATAACTTTACAGTATGTTATCAAGACTGAGCTAAAGTTACTGAGAAGCTGTATGCACAAAGCAGAAAATATCAACATTGTTGTTTAAAGACAATTATACCCGGTGTTTAAAGAGTGTGTTGACAAACTCTAAGAAACGTTTTTTAGCATGATTTTAAGACAAAAATTTTATAAACATGTTTTCGCAAATTTAGTGTTTTTACGAAGAAGGATGTGGTACCTGAACGAACACCCTGTACCTTAAGAAAAAAGAGTTTTAGGATGTTTATTTAAACTTTTTTTATAACGTATTGCAAGAACTCGACTTTAACGTTAGGCACGCTTCTGTAACACTATGTATTTAGAGATAAGAGTAAGTTAAAAATATATCTACGCTAATAGCCAGCAGGGACTAAGGCGCCAAAACACACTTTGCCGTGTCCTGCGCAACCGTAGACAAGCCGACCCGACTTAGTTGGTAGGTTCGGTAAGTCCCCCTAGGTGGGGACGAGGTCTTAAGTTGTTGCGCATAGGACCGTGATTCGGAACCCACGTTAAGCTGTAGGTCCCGTCTGGCTGACATCACCCAGACTTAAAAATAGAAGGCACACAATAAGCCGAGCGGCTTCAGTGCATGGGTTACCCCGGCCCTGTTCCAAGGTCTATGTTAAAAATATTCGTCTTTAAATAGTGCAAATCGATTTTAAATAGGACCTTCTCCTATATATTTATATACACATTTTTAATCGGCTTTTATTTTAAAATTTGATGTAATAGAAATAATTTAAAAAAGGTTATAACAATGCTGAAAACCATAGTTTCAATGTTATAGCAGACAAATCACACACATGCTTTAATTAAATGACATTAGTATTTTTGGAGTCTGAAATCGGATTATCAAACTAATTTTAAAAGCTCTTTTTAGTAGGTGCAGAATACAATGGTTTAAAAGCACAATTTATACGATGGCACAAAACGTTTTCCCCTTTTTAATAACCAAAATAGCGTTTTTATAAATTTATTATACCTCTGGCCGTGCTAGTGTACAGAATGTCCGGATTTCGTGGCGATTGCAGGGTTTCTTGGTTATTATTAGAGATAAAGACTTGCGGTTTTTGCCAACTGTAGATACTTTTTGATGAAACAAAAAATGACACTAAAATATTTTTATGGCCCTCTTCGTTTCTGACATACAAGGCAAAATTCTTTTTTCCATTTTTGGCAGTTGCTTGTAACTTACAACAAAAGTTAAAACTAATATACGTAAATATTGTTATGTAAAATCCGGTTATGTGGTTAGATTTTTTTAGTTTTTATATTTTTGAGTTATGAACCAAACATTTTTTATTGGAACACCCTGTATATTGTTTATTTATTTGATTATAGCGAATAGGGCCTTTTTAAAAATGTATAATACTTGATAGTAATTTTGTTTATGGACCCTAAATTGATGTTTTTAATTTTAAAATAGAATTTTGCATGATGGGACATGATATAGAATTCATAACAAAAAAAAAATAAAGTAAGCCCCCAGCTCATAATTTGTTTAAATTTTACGGCAAAATAAAAGTTTTAGCCCAGCACCCCTATTCACCCCTTAGTTTCTTAGGTTTGTTCACTTAATAAATAATTAAAAACTGAACATTTTGGATCAGCGCCAATGTGTTAATACTCAAAACAGTGTTCAAAAAAAAACAAAACAATAGAAAACCTGTATGAAACTGATACAATTGGTAATAATTTTGGTTACAGTATTATACACAGTTTTCTGCAATTTTGTTTTAAATCGAATATTTTTAAAAAATGTTTTAAGTATAAACACATTGGCGCTCAGAGGTGCTTGCCCGGTAAAGTAGTTAAAACTTTTATGTTGCTGTAAAATTTAAACAATTTATGAACTGAGGGCTTATTTTAAATTTTTTTTTGTTTTTGTTATTAATTCTATACCACTACGCAAAACTCAATTTTAAAATTAAAAACATCAATTTAGGGTCTATAAATATAAAATTTATTAAGTATTATACATTTCTGAAAAACTCTTATCCACTATAATTAAATGAATAAAAAATATACGGGGTGTTTCTTAAAAAAAATTATATATTTGGTTTATATCTCTAAAAATATAAAATTTAAAAAAATACAACTACACCACTAAACTCTACGTAAAAATGTCTACTAATATTTGTTTTTATTTTGTTGTAAATTACAAGACAACTAAAATACGAGGCGAGTTTAAAAATTAAAAAAAAATTGCCCTGTAAGTCAGAAACAAAGAGGGCCATGAAAAAATATTTTTGCGTAATCTTTTATTTTACTAAAAAGTAGCAACAGTTCGCAAAACCGCAAGTCTTTATCTCTAATATTAACCAAGATACCCTGCAATTTCAACATAATCCGAACTTTTTAAAAAAATTGACAATAAGAAACCGCTGAAAATTATTTTCAAGTTCCCAATTATACAGCTAGGAGGAGTAACAGCTAAAGTTGTGTATAAAAATATTTTTTTTTTTGGAAATTACCCAGTATAAGTTTAAAAATAATAATAACACGGTATTGCTATTAGAATTCTGCATAATTATAGGTCATCACTTTTTCTTGAGCGCTTTAACCCCCAAAAGTTCACCCTTCCTGACATCCCCTGTTTTATGCCCTACAAGAAAAAGTTATCAACTTAAAACGTATAGAATTCTAAAAGCAATAAAGTTGTAATATTTTTTTTCAAAACGTTGTTTTTGAGTTAACTTTTAAACAAATAAAAATAACATAACATTAGCCTCTCATTTAAACTTTCAAAGAAAATTTTAAAAACCCAAAACTCGTTTAACAGCGCTCTCTAGCGGAAGTAAAAAAGACAATATGACTGGGGTAAATGTTTTTCCTAATCAGCAAAGGTGGGAACCTTAAAATAAAATTAAGTTGGTTAAAATTTTTTAAGGCAAACCAAAATTAGGAGCCTTTTAAGGACCAAAGTTCACCCCTTTTACAGCCCTTATTTAACGCCCTATAAGAAAAAGTGATAAAATAAAATAATGCAGAATTCCAATAGCAATATCGTGGAAATATTGTTTTTCTAATTTTTACTGGGTGATTTCTAAGAAAAATGTATTGTTATTTACGACTATAGACTAAGTCTTCTAGCGGCATAGTTAATTTCCTTAAGTGGATTTTTGCTAATGTCCTACGACTATTACTTTCTAAGATATGCTACCAATCCACCTTCGAGGCATTACCCTGTATTTTGATTAAAAAAAATTAAACCAAAATAATAACACACAGAGTAAAACTTTTAAAACACTCGTAAAATTATGTCATCTCAAAAACTTTGTTTTGATTTACATGTCCTTATTTACCATATAGGCACTCTCTTTTGGAAACATGGAACCGTTGGACCATTTGCATTTGCAAATTAAGTTCTTTAAAAAAGCAAATAGCAGCCAAATGAACAAATTATTTGATACATATAGTGGTAAAATTGGGAAAAAAATTATACCGGGTGTCAATTTGAAAACTTCCCACCCTTAATATCTTTCTTGGAGTTAAAAATATGACAAATCGAAAAGACCCGTCAATTTTATTTGTAAGGGGGACACTTAAAATGAATATTTTTAGCCTTCTTGTTTCAACCCTCTAGGAGGGTAGATGTCACCCTTAGAATATTAAATGGGAATGGGGGTCAAGTGATACATCATTTTAAAGCTCCTGACGAGTACTTTATAACCCTAGAATATGAAGTCAATATCTTCACCTATTAGCAAAATGGCGGTACTTTAAAATTACCTAAATACCTGATTTGGATGGCCATATTTCCGAAACTAATAAAGTTAGATGTACCTAATGTGGTGTTTTCTTAAAGCTCTTTTAAAGGTCTTTTTAATGGTAAAATAATATACAGGGTTCTTAAATAAAAAAATATGTACTTTTTCTTCTACCCTGTATATTACTACCAGTATCACCATTAAAAAGACCTTTAAAAGAGCTTTAAGAAAACACCACATTAGGTACATCTAACTTTATTAGTTTCGGAAATATGGCCATCCAAATCAGGTATTTAGGTAATTTTTAAAGTACCGCCATTTTGTAATAGGTGAAGATATTGACTTCATATTCTAGGGTTATAAAGTACTCGTCAGGAGCTTTAAAATGATGTATCACTTGACCCCCATTCCCATTTAATATTCTATGGGTGACATCTACCTCCTAGGGGTTGAAACAAGAAGGCTAAAAATATTCATTTTAAGTGTCCCCTTACAAATAAAAATGACGGGTCTTTCCGATTTGTCATATTTTTAACTCCAAGAAAGATATTAAGGGTGGGAAGTTTTCAAATTGACACCCGGTATGCTCGTAGACCAAAGGAAAAGAACGAAGAATTTTTTTTTGGTATTTATTAGGATGGCGAGATATACGTTTCTTAAAATATTTTTATTAAGAGTCTTAAACTAAAAACTCTAAGCTTTTAAATATTTTTCTAAAATGTCAGTACGGTCATTTTTAAACCAAATACAGCCACCTGAAAACCTCAATAAATTTGAATTTTTGTTTGTATTTTTTAATTTTTCTTACTAGTGTATTTTACCCACCGCCCTTATTAAAAAAATAGCTACTGATTTCCTTAAATGGCAGACTATGTAATATTAATTATTGTTTAGTGACTTTTTTTTCGCAATATTTTAAACAGTCACTTCTGTCGATAACATCCTTGGAGTGCTGCAACCGGTCAATGATGATAAAATAAATGAGACGTATCTAGTTAATGGTAAAAAAATAAAGTTACTAGTAAATCGTTAACGCACGATTCGCCGTTTTATTTTACAGACTTAGATACGTAGTGGGTATTCTGGTTCTTTTATGAGGGGTGTGATTTTTACTAATTCAAAAAAAGTTAAAACTCTTAAACATCTTGGATTTATAATTAAATTTTAATAAAATGTTTTATAAAAATAAATATTTAACTTTTACAGCACACAATGATTGTTCACTGTTCCAATTTTCGACAACTCGATAATTGCTTTTGCACATTTTTATCAATTGCGCAATTTCGCACGTTCTGAAAATTATTACTAATAAAACCAACGCTCTTCTGACAGCAGCCAATAATTGAAAATGTTTTATTGCCCTATTAAATATTCTATTTTATTTTAAATTTAAAGCTACAAATGTTGTGACTTTAAAAGTTGCTTTAGGTTTTGAAACCAAATTTGTAATTTGTTACTTTCTGGATATGTTCTTTTTCCTGGTTTAATATTAAAATTATTACTTTTTAGTATCTTAAAAAATAAGTACCAAGTTAGGAGTGGTTATAATTTTGCGAGTAATCACAGAAGTATGAAGGTTTGTTTTGGGTTAACCTATCTATATCAATATTTTTTATCTATTTCAATTTTTTTTTCTGCTAATCAGCTTCCTTTTGCCCAGGGGCGAAACCACTTTGTCCTTGATAAAAACCAAAATACATATACATTTTGGTGTTTAATTAGTCACTATGCTCATTTTAATAAAAATCAATCCCACTTTATGTCTCCTGGACAACCGCGATAGTTTTAAAAATCAAAATATAAATGGCGTATTTTGCACACTTTCGATAAGTTGGTATTTTTAGTAAATAATTGCAACCAATCGTCAATTTCTTTTTATCAATACTGCGGACTAAGTCAACCAAATTTCGTAAAAGAAAGTGATTGGCTTTAATGTGTGTTCCTCTGGTAACCAGCAAAAATAGGTAATTATTTAACCAGTCATCTAACTGGATAAGGAAATTTTATTGTTTTTAAAATCTAATATTATTGCTTAATGATTTACAAGATAGTTTACCTTTGTTGGTAGTGACCCTGAATAATGATTCTTGTATTTTGAGTTTAAATTAAGGGTACAATATGTACCGTAATGTAGATCCTTTTGATTTTAACGTAACGTTAAAACTGACATGTTACCACGTAAAGTGCTCTGAACAAAAAATATAATTTGCTTATTAATTCTTTTAAAACTAACCACTCTCTACAACAAAACATTATTTTGGTTGTTCTGCAAATATCCAAAATTAGATGTAGGTATTTTTATATCCACAAACAACAAAAATATGTATATCATATAACACTTTAATCTTTGTTTATCATTACCTTAAATCATCTGAAACACAGTTTTTTAAACGAAAAGTTTACATTAAAAGTCATAAAACCGGCAGTTTTAATAAACGTGGGCCTAAGCGTGCATGCATTTACTAATATTATGATTAAATAAACTGAAAAAACATTTTCATGCATTTTACATTTTTTTATTAAACTCGCCTATTTAAAACTTCTTTTGACAAGGACATTTTTCCTAGGAGCCAAAATATGCACGTCCCGATTCTAAAATATGATCCAAAAATCTTCCTTAAGGAGCCTATTTTCAGTATCTCTGAAAGATCTCTACCAAATATTACCACAATCGCCTTAGACTAAAATAAAATTTACTAACGCAGTTTACCTTGGTCCAACGGCTAATTGTATGCAAAATACAGGGTTTTAGGATTTTATTTTATTTTTTAAAGTTGTGGCGTTTATAGGTTTGTTTTGTTTTTGCAAAAGAAATGTTCTTACAAAATACGGTATTAGAAGGTTTTGCGTAGAGGAAAATCAAACTCTGCTTTCAAACCTTTTTGCATTTGGTATATTTTGCTTTATTTAAAATTATAAATTCTTATATTTTTTTTGCACAAAAAGGTACAATTGGTAAATAATGCTACAAGCAAGTATTTGAGGGGTATTTTAAATAAAATTATTTTATTCTACAAAAAATCATTACATTCCTTAATAATTTATCTAGACCAGTTAAGTCTATTTAAATGATTTGTAAAAAATGCGACAGCAAGTTTTTTGGCTAAAATTAAACGATCAAAAACCAATTGCCATTGTTTAAAATTAGCTTTTATTTGGTTAATTTTAAGTAAAGTAAAAAGCACAGGTCAGAAAAGGGGCCTGGTAAGTGCTATGACTTTTTAAAGTGCAAGTAAAAGATAATGTAATTGATTGCTTGATGTTTTAATATTCCATGTTTTAATTAACGTTTTCGCAAAATGTAACATAAATAATAAAACTTAAAAACCAAATTAATAAACCAACGGTTATCTGCAAAAAACACTAATAAATAAAAATATTATACTGTTTCAATAAATATTCCATTATATTTAAATTTTGATGGTACAAAATGGCGTGTCGTTGATGCCTGCTATACGCAATGTAATGAAATTTATGACCTTATATCTTGTCGCTATTTGTTGTCTGGTTAAAATTAAACCATTTGAAATAAGTGCCTGCTTTAAAGTTTATTGTTTACATACTAGTTTTGTCCGTTTTAGGAAAAACAAAACTTTAGTAACTTTTGTTGTTATGTCCAAAATGTAGATATCCGTACTTTTTAAACTGTAAATCTTAAAGCTTACAAAGTTGTTTTCCATTTTCTAACTGGCTGCTGGCCAGCAGAAAATAAGTGACCATTATTAAATTTATTGCACTAAAATAAGTTAACACCAAATTTGTTTGCATCACGTTTCAAGGAATAGCCTAAAGATTACAACTATTTACCTTTTGATTTAAGTTTAGTTTCCTAAAACTATTAAGATCGTTTTTAAAAGATCAAATCTAACTTTCCTTTAGTTAGTTTATTTGGACTTTTTTATCCTGTTAATTTAAAATTTGACCACACAAGAGTAATTTTTTAAAATTCAGATATCTTTAAACTGGCTGCTTACATCATTACATAAGTTCTACCATACACTCATTTAGTATGTTAAAAAAATCCAACTGTTAATAACATTATACTTTAAATCGTACCATATAGAAAACTTTTTTTTAATTTTACAAAAAAGTTATAAAATATTATTTTTAAAAAAGTTTTGCGTTCGAGGTGTGTCAAAAAATGCTTAGGAAAAAAGTTACTTTATTTTTCATATTATCAAAATTTTTATAAAAAAGTTTTGGATTAAAAATTAAAATTTTAAATGTGCAAAATGATTTAAAAATAAAACTTTTTTAAAACTTTTTTCCTAAGATAACGAGCGTATGTGTAAGTTTTTACTGTTTTGACAATTCTTAAGCTTCCTTTGCATATTACATTTTAAAATAAGTGTGGACTTATATTTAAACCTAAATTTTTACTGTTAACGCATAAAAAATTAGAAAAATAATTTTCAAAATAAACAAGTTTACCATATTTAAATGTTATTTATAATACCAAACATATTTTCTTTATTTGAATTTTTGATATTTTGAAAAATATAGGAAGTTTTGCCTTGAAAAATAATAATTTTTTGAGATACCTCGTTTACTTCTTAAAAAATAATATTTGATAATTGCATTTTGGGTTTTAGACCATGCAGAAGTTTTTATAAAGAATTACCTTTTGTCGTAAAATAATTTATAATAAAGTTTTTATATGGTGCTTAACCTAAGTAGACACGAGCGCATAGTGACTAAATAGAAAACAAGATGCAGCTTTTAGTTTGTTTATTTGGTATTTCTATAAACAATTACTAAAAACTTTCCTTAAAACAATACAAGGTGTCTCAAAATTGACGCCCGTGTTTTTAGGATTTGATTCGGGGGCAATTACAAGTCAAAAAGTAGGAGTAAAAAATGCCCGATTCGTCTTTGTTATCGAGTTGTACAGGGTGTCCGAATTTCGTTGCAATTGCAGGGTATCTTGTTTATTAAAAGAGATAGAGACTTTCGCGTTTTCGCGAATTGGTGCTACTTTCTGATGAAACGAAAGATAACAAAAACAATTTTAATGGCTCTCTTAGTTTGCGACATACAGGGCAAAATTCAATTTTAAAATTAAAAACATCACTTTTGGGGCTAAAGATTTAAAATAACTATTACGTATTACATTTCTCCAAAAGCTGTTATCCGCTATAATTTATTAAATAAAAATATACAGGGTGTTCCAGATACAAAATCATATGTTTGGTTCGTATCTCGAAAAATATAAAATAAATAATCTAACTACAATACTGGATTCTACGATAAAATATCTACTTATATCAGTTTTTACTTTTGTTGTAAGTTACAAGACAACTGAAATACAAGGAAGGACCAAAAAAACTGAATTTTGCCCTGTATGTCATAAACTAAGATGGCCATGAAAAATATTTTAATGTTATCTTTAGTTATATTAAAAAGTAGCAACAAGTCGTGAAAATCGCAAGTCTATATCTCTAATAATAACCAAGATACCCTGCAATTGCACGAAATTGGGACACCCTCTAATAACTCGATAACGAAGAAGAATCAAATAATTTTTACTTCTACTTTTCTACAAGTTGAAAGCAAATTGCCCTCTAAATCAAGTCCTTAAAGCACGGGCGTCAATTTTAATACACCCTGTATTTATGATTTTAAAAAAATAGTACTTTAAAACATTTTACAATTTTCGTTTTACTTAAGTCCTTAAAACAAATTATTTTTGTCAGTACACAAAAAAAAACATAAAGTAATGTAATATTTTAATGTCAGTAAATAATTAAACTTAAAATAAAAAAATGTTGTTACAAAAATCAAATTATTAACATAATTTTACAAAGGATAAACACTATGAACAGCAGCCGATTTCTGAAAATCAATTGGTAATAATTAAAGCAATTCGTTAAAAGAGAAATTTTCACCACTGTATTTAGGTCACAGAAAGATATTTTATGTGTGCTTTCAAGGTGGCTTTATGTGATTACCCGATTTTTAACTACTAATAATACAAAGAAATATAATAAAAGCTCGTTTTTTAAATTAACTTTAATTTGAAAGAACATTTTAACCTTTTTTAGTATTAAATTTAGGACTTACATAATAGTACACAATAAGGTCTAGCTATAAATAACCGTACCAAGATTGCACCGAGCCCTGATTATTAATGGGAGAAGAGGGGCAGATTAATCTCGGAAAAAATTAAAAGCATTTTTAATTCCCTTATACGGACAAATGAAACACCTCCATCACCTGACAGAGGCTTGGTTAGGTACTTCAAAAGACGAATGATGATGAGTGGGTAC
Organism: Listronotus bonariensis; assembly: GCA_014170235.1. NCBI lineage: Eukaryota > Metazoa > Arthropoda > Insecta > Coleoptera > Curculionidae > Listronotus > Listronotus bonariensis. The sequence continues at coordinate 100,334 of JACEGR010001284.1, forward strand.
TGGTGTATTTGGGGCAAGGCCCAAAGTGACTTTTAGGCTCCCATTAGGAAGGCACACAACTGTATACCAGGCAAAAATATATGCTATTCTAGCATGTGTTTAATAGAATAAGAAAAGAGGGTATTACAACCACACTATTCACATTCTGCCCATTGTGTAACATCCAAAATCACGTTGGGCTGCCTAAATAATATCAAAGAACTTACAACCAGGAACAACAGGATAAAACTTCTGTGGGTTCCTAGGCACTCGGAAATAGAAGGCAATGAAAAAACGAATAAACTAGCAAGAGCTGGGTTATCTAGAACTTTCAAGGGTACAGAGCCAGTATACGGACTGTCCAAAAGGTAATGAAAACAACGATAAGCAGATGGTTTTACTAATAACATCTTGCTCGTTGTCATACATCACCTTGCCAAAAACATGCGAAAGATACGCAAGGCGATCCTTCCAAGGAGCTAAAAACTGAAGTCCTTCAGCTGGAGCGCGTTTAATTAAGACAAGTATTAGGACTTTTGACAGGACACTGTTATCTAGGGAAACACTTGCAAAAAATGGACATCTACAGTGGACATTCAGGCTTTGCGGGGAAGAAGAGAAAACAGCCTCAAACATAATATGCAACTGTATTACCCTGACACGCAAAAGACACAATCTATTTGGGAACAAAAATAGTGGAAACTCTCTCGCGCATGAACATCTTTGGAAAAATCAACTAAACCTAATAAAAAGCGGTGGACGTCTGTAACAAGAGAGGGGTGCAGAATAAGCCAACAGACTGCAGTGCAAACATGGTCGAATGACCAACCCTGCCTTAAACCAACCAACCAATTAAATCAAAAATATTAAAAGCAAGTTTTTTCAAGCTAAGTCTATTTTTTTATGTATGTATATCTTCTTGTTTAAATAAGATAGATTTTTCTACGTATCTCTGTTCCTTTTTATCAAAAGTTTGAGTGTAGTGTAGGTAAAACTGTGTTACCTTATTTGTAAATGTTTACTTAACGATCAGGTTCAATTTAAAAAGTAGTATAACAGATATTACTGCAATTTTATTAAATCAAAATTTTTTGCACCATATCACCCTACATTTCACCAGCAAGACGCACAGCCGCGGACCTTTAAGGTTTGGCAACACATAACCGCACCGAGGCCGCATCAGGCCTGGATTCACAATGATGAATGAAAGTGGGACAGAATATTTTGGAACAATTCCAAGGCACTTTTAATGCCTTCAAAGGCATTTTTGTCAAGCAGTACATTTTACTTTAGATCAAAGAATGTTATGTTACAATCTTTCCATATTTTGTAAACAGCTCGGGATCTGAGGGGGGAGCAAACCGGGGTGTCTTTAAGGAGAGGCAAATTGAAGCATGGTGACGTATACTGGACGATGACCACTTGCCTTTGGCCAACTGGATTATTAAGAATCTGTGTAAGAAGTGGTGATTGTTTGAGGCAGGGAGCTTTTCTTTATTTTTACTCTTTACTGAATTATATGTACAAAATGCGCTAATTGAGAAAAAGGACCTTTTTTCTGGTTTTTATTTTTTTTTATTCAAAGGACCATCAAATCTATACTTTGCTAAAAAAATGTCCGAGGGGGCGGCATAGGGCAATTTTGGCCCGCCATAAAAAAATAAAGATCCGGGGATGTTTGTTGAGAAAATGAGCAACAGTTTCCTTCTGAATAAAAAGAAGAAAAATAATATAATTTAACATATTTTTAAAACTTTGTATTCCGATAGTGAAAAGTTTAAAGTTTATTAATAAATTTTCCTGCATCCTCCTACATTTCACCAGTGAGACGCATAGTTGTGAGCTCATTACGGTTATGTAGTGTGGCCAGACCTTTCCTTACTTACCCATCAAAAAGGGGCCAACGTTTTAAAGATGATTGTATCTCTCAGATAAGGCGAGACCAACGGAATGATAAAAGTAGATGTTTGGCGATAGAGTTTCGGCAGTGGAATATTCACACAAATAATATAAGACTTTTCGAATCTCATTGTAAAAGAGCCTAATAAATAAATTTCTTTGGCCGAAGTTTCTACAGCAATACGCTATTGTATTTCCCTTTTGCTTAGTTGGCCAACTTATAGTGGTTTAAGTTTTTTGCATATGATTGTGCATAATATATTGAGGAAGAGAGTTTATCAAGTAGGCAAAATATCCTCGAGCTGCACATCCTGCGAATTTGTTGGGAATAAAACTGGTGCGCTCAGCGTTTTGCTCTCCGGGCATGGCGCTTTGATTTATTCGTCCTGGCCTGGCTAACTATTCCGGATTCTCTACAACTTGCTTCCGGTGTTTAAATCGATCCCCGCCATTTTTGAAGCAAAAATAAAAATCTATACAAGACTCGCCGCTATAAATCGTGTCGCCCGTGCCCGGAGTTTGGAAAAAGTCCGCGTCGGTTCCTTTAAGCGATATTTTAAACGGGAATAACCTTATTTGAATATAAGGCGAAATTTTTCTTAGGTTTATGATACAGATTTATAATGAAGATTTACTTTTTTTACAAAATAGGGCACTTTTATTTATATCTAAGGATAAATAAACAATTCACTAATTACTTAACTACCTTAGCTTTAAATATTTTTACCAAAAGCACATCTTAAAGAAACAATAAATCTCAAGTGTAAAGAGATGTTAAAAGTACAATACTAATCCTTAAGAGTGCAAATTTCCACGTTATTTTTAAAGAAACAGTTAGTACAATTTCAGTCTGTCTAAAACAAATTTTAATGATTAACAATAAAAACCTGTCCTTTACATGCAGAAACAATTTTCTTACATCCTTGTACATATGTATTGATACTAGTAAAGAAGAAAGAAAAAAATATCCCAACAGAAAACATTTGATTTCTTAGAAAGTTGCTTTAACCCGTAAGTACAGACGAAAAAATTTATTAACGCTATAACAAATGTTGGGTCAAATTGATTCCTATGTTTAAAGGGCATAACAAATTTAAAAATAAACAAATATATTCTTACTATGATAATCTAACAACCTTTTTTAACTGTAATTATAAAAAAAAATAATTGTTCAATTAAAAAAAAAAGTAGCTGTTATGGAACATAAACATGTATAATACACAATTTTTTGTATATTTATATCTTATGTGTTATTTTTATAGAAAAAATTAACAAATTCATTTTTTAATATAAAATTGTCTTAAAAGAAACTAAGATAAAAAAACGTGCAGGAGGTTTACAACAGGAATTTATTATGGTATGCTGTACCTTAATTTATGCATTTCATTAAGGGGCGTCGCCAGCCGATGGGCCAGGGGAGGGCAAGTTGATATGGAGAATGAGAAAAGTATGAATTGTAGGGAAAATCGAGAGCACATGTAGAATTTCACTTATAGTACGAGTTTTATATCGATGGCGTACATTGAATTAAGTGTTTTAGTGATTATCATCACGGATTCCGTTAAAAATCTGCAATGAAAGAACATGTCTAAGTCGGTTTTGTTGTTTCTGCAGCTCAGGCCCAACTAACTAAGAGTTTACTTTTTGCAGATTTATAAAATTACTCGGAATGCTGACTGTTACCCATTTTATGTTTTATTTAGGTTGTTAATATAATAATGCCTAATATTTTTTCGTAACTGTTTTGCGCTGTTTTCAAAAGTACTTGCTTGTTGCCGAAACACAAACCAAAATCTAGTTATTTCTGATAAATCTTTGCCAGATTGGATCTAGATACCCATTTTTATCAGCTAATTGATCGTATTACAACGTTGAATTCCTTAATCTGAATCGCGAATACAAAAGACTGTTCAAATCCAAAATAAAGCATATTAAAAAAAATGGCAACTGTCAGCCAGGGACCAAACATTCAATTCACTCAATTGAAAATTGTCATCATGTAACGAAGCAAAAGTGAAATGTCAATATTTTTTGTTTTAAACTAGCTATTTAAAAAAGACAAAAAACCTGCCAAAATCGTAATTTTAATCCAGTGTGTACACAGTTTTAACGAGTATTTCATATTTAAGTAGTGACAGTGTTTAAATTACTTAAAAACATTGAAATTGTTAGCAAAACGATATTTTGTTTAAAAATTTAGACATATTGGCTGGTTTTACACCTGAGACATGAAAATGTCTGCTTATGCAACTAAATAAACCGCGATTGGTTTTTTCATCTTTATAATATTTACAGCACTACCTATGAAAATACGAATAAGGGGTTGTTAAAATAAGCTTTAATTATAGTTCTTTTAATAAACAAACAAATAAAGCTAAATTCATATGGTAATATTTTCAGTATCAGATTTCTTGGCCACGGAGATTTTCTTCTTATAAAATCACCCTTAACAAAAAACGTCAATTTTTGATTTTTGTACCTAATATTAGTATTTTATATAGTTAAAACTTAAAACTAAACATTTTAAGACCCAGGATCTTTAAGAAAGTGAGTAATATTTTTTAACTTCATTTATGTAAGTTTTTCGATCAATGACGGTTGGGCTGTTGGGCAGGTTTAAATTTATTTTTCCATGTGGGAAAAAACTTTTTCATGACGAAAGAAAAATGTGACAACGGGGTATAAAAGGTGTACATTTTTTATTTGACCGGCGAATTGGCGGCTAAAGTTGAACCACGTGAATAAAAATGTACACCCGGATTGGCTTAACTTTAATACGTCATAATTTTTTGGGACACCCTGTATAAGCTAAGATATTTTTATAATGTGACCTTCTTTAACCTCTTTATTATGTCCCTTAATTTACTTTTGAAAATCCTATGGTTTTCTAGCCAAAGACTGTGTGGAATATTGTGGGCCACCCTGTATGTACTAATTTTTAATATTTACCTGTACAATGGCATGCCAATTGAATCTTTAAACCAAAATACCATGGTAACATTATCCCCCGGTAGAGCAGGAGTCACATCACAAGGAAGTTCTGCATCTCTTCCGGCTACGGCCCAGATTACTTTGGCAGGTACTAAAAAAATAAGTATATTAACTTACTTAAGGCTTTTCTAACGCCTTCTTACTTAGTCGAAATGTTAATTGTTTGCGAAGGACAAAATGAAATTTTTTAAACGAATTTGTAAACAAGGAGGTTCTCAATTCGCCTGTAGAATTTTTGTTTGTGTTACGCGATTACTCCGACGTTTGTAAACCGATTTTAAAAATTATTTCTTTTATTTGAAAGATTGTACCTTCGCGGTGGTCCCATAAAATAACCCAGTCAGGCTCACGAGAGAGAAACGTATTAGACCCATTTTTCCCTCTTTGCCGTACGTTGCTCGTTCGGCAAAGCTGCCTCTAGGTAGGGAATATGTTTGATAATAAAGGTACGCATTCAGTATCGATACATCTGAGGCAAAAAGAACCTTTTTACCCAACTAAAAAAGTTACCAGTTGTGTTGTTTGGACTACAGTAAAAATCACAAGCACGTATAATGATTGATTAGTTGAAAGCACTACAGACGGTCAAGCAATATTGGGGAGGGATCATTGTTAGTTCTGGTTTGTTAAAAATAATTAAAAGTCTTGTGTTTTTTACTGTAGCCTGTGTTTTTAAGGGTATATTTACCGATTTAAAAGTAATAATAATAAACTCTCCCTTTATCTTTTGGATAGAATAAGATATCGAGATCGGGTATAATTTGGGTAGTGTGGAGTGTCACTTAAACTACTTTTTGGCATAAAAATGATTTTGATCCCGTGGCTTGATGTCAAGAGAGCACCAGCATTTTTTTCAAATGAAAAGGGGGTCCTGTGACACCTCGTTTTAAGGGCATTTTGATTCTCTTAAGTCATTACTATTTTTAAAAATCGGCCGACCCGTCCTAAAGTAACAAGCATTTGAAGTTTAGCTCCAAGTTGTACAGGGTATTCCATTTAAGAGGAAAAATGGCATATTTTCCATTCCCCATATTTTTTAAGAAATTTAAGATAGATGGCTTTTAGCTCGAAGAATTTAAAAATCGTATTTAAAAAACAATTGTACGAAAAACAAAAGAATAACACCATAAATGTTGTATTTTTTAAATGGAGCAATTAATTTATTAATATATTTTTGAATTCTAAGTGTTTTTATTATAGGTACCACATGTCTATCTTTTACTGTTTTTGAGTTATTGACACTTAAAAGGTCACATTTTTGGCTTTTTAATTAAATATCTCAATATGAAATACAGGTAATGCACTGACACTTCAAGTCATTTTTTTATTTTCCTGAAAACTATCAGTGTATCGGCTTCACTAGGATTTTCTCCACATTTGTAATATAGCGTTACTATCTGTAGTTTTTCATCTAAAAAATAATTCATTTTAAAAAAGTAACATTAAAATCGACCAATAGGTAAGAATTTCAATAACTTTGAAGTATTAGGTAATCACCTGTATTACCTTTATTGTGTATTGATATATTTATTTAAATAATATAAACCGAAAATATGATTCTTTAGGCGTCGATAACCAAAAAACAGTTAAACACAGACATATAGTACCTTTTAATAAAAAATACTTAGAACTGAGCAAAGAATTTAAAAATAATATTTATAAAAATGGTGTTCCATTTAAGAAATGTAAGATTGATGGCGTAATTCTTTTATTTTTTTCATGCAATTGGTTTTTTAATACGATTTTAAAATTTTCCGGGTTAAAATACATCGATTGGCTATCTTGAATTTATTAAAAAATATGGAGAAAGTAAAAAAATATGCCATTTTTTCTCCTAAATGGAATACCCTGTACATACATTGCGGTTTTTATAAGTTCTCTCTCTCATAACTTTTAAACAGGACTAGATATCGAAGTCGCAGAAAATTTGAGTAAGGGGTAAGAGTTTACCCACTTTTTGACATGAAAATATTTTTGTCACGTAGCCTAGTGTCACGCGGGCACTAGCAAATTTTTTCAAAATAAAGGGAGTCATGTAGCACTTTGTTTTAAAAGCCCCTTAATTCCCTATCTAATCCAACTTTGTTTTTATAAATCGGCCCAGCCGTTCCAGACTTACAAACCAATTCCATTAAAACTGCATTGTTTTAACACTATTTAACCCAAATTTCAAACGGTTCTAAGTCTGGAACAGCTAAACCGATTTTTAAAAACAAAGTAGCGTTAAGTAGAGAATCAAAGGGCCTTTAAAATGAGGTGTTACATGACCCCTTTCAATTTGAAAAAAATGCTAGTGCTTCCTTGTCACTAGGCCACGTGAACGCAATTATTTTTATGCCAAAAAGTAGTTTAGGTGACACCCTTTTACCCAAAATTTTACGCAACTTTAAAATCTTGTCCCAATCAAAGGATAAAAGAGGGGGAGGACATTTTATATCCTTAATGTATTTTTTTTTTTAATTAGGGGTCATAGAGCTTTTGGGTAAGAAATCTAAAATTTGACGACAGTTCAAATCTGTAACTCCCAACGTTAAACCTTTTGGAAGGTTTTACTTTATTTTTAGCAAAATGGCAGATTCAAGCAATGGAACTTAGTAACCAATCTGATAACCGGATAAAAACTATGTTATAATATATATATATATATATATATATATATATATATATATATATATATATATATATATATATATATATATTAATTATAGTAATTAAACAAAGGTGTCATAGACTTGCCTAAAAGGCTATATTTAGATTTTAAAAATGACCCCAACACACACAGTATAATGTCAATTTTCAGTACTAATATTACATGAATTTCTTTCCGTCAATTTTATAAATAAGGCTATGGGATTTTTAAAATCTCAAACTTTAAAAAATTATAACAATGTTTTCGTACATTTTGCATTATTTTAAAATTCATAATATATTATTTACTAGCCCAATGTATTGTAAAAAATAAGGGTTGCCATGGCAGTGCACTGTACAGAATGTGACAAAAAATTTAATGTTATTTTTTAAATTTAAATATCTTCTCGGCTCAATCGTTCATTGGCTGTACTTTATTGCTTTCCTTATCTTTCTTTTTTTTATATTAATGGCTTCACCATACATCAAATTTAATTTAAGCACATATCATCCATTCTATAAATTATATTGTGTATAGATATAGAAACAAAATTGAGGGGTTATTTTTGTTGTTTCAATTGATCATTTTAATACTTGACAATCCCTTTTAATAATTTAACCGAATATTTAATTAAGCGTTGTATAAATTTATGGTAAAATAAACCAAAACAAAACTGTTTTAAAATACAAATAACCGTTGTCTGAACTACATGGCGAATTAATTAAATTGCTTATTGAAACGTAGTTGGACAAATAATATTTTGCAATTGAGCCAATTTCTGAAAATTTATTTGCTTATCTTTAATATTTCGATATTCACTTGTAGAAATAGTTTACATTTAAAACTAACAAGTTAATTTATTGTTTATGAAACACATTTGATTTAAAAAGCTCTTTGTAAAATAATAGAAGACAAAAATACATTTTCATAGATAAATCAGAATTTAAAATTTAAATAATGTATATGTTACTGTGTTAGTGTTCACATACACGAAATCTCTTTATGAAAAAACAAATATTTATTAATTTTATTACAGTTTGAGAAAATTATTTTGTGTTTGTTGACATTACCTGTTAGCCACTTTATATTTTAAGTTATTTTAACTTTTCCTATTTTAATTTTCACATCCTAATAATTTCGTTTGTTTAACCCCATGATTTATCCTAAGTTTAAAAACACCACTCTTCTAATCTAATAAATATACATGATGTTTCCTAATTAGGGTTAAGAAAGTTAGATAACTATTTTTAGCTGATTTAATAAAGAATAGTTTATACTAACAGGTCCAAAAATAAACTCTTTTTAAAATGCAGGCTGTTAAATTTGTATAAACTACTTAGTTTTCTTAATATTTTTAAATATTTGTATATTCTAATAAAATTTAAACAGAATAGTTTTTAAAAAGTGTACCCCACGGGCTTTTATAAGTGTTTTAAATAAATCGTTATTTGAACAACTAAAAATGAAGCTTTATAAAAATTATTTTTTATTACCAGTTTTAAAAATTCCAATTTTAGACAAAATGATACCATAAAATGGCGCTAAGCTATAGAAATTTAAAAATAAAAAACAAATCCTGTGTATTTTAAAATTGAATATTGTGAAGTATCAGTAACTTTATAATGGTCTCTATTAAAAACGGCTTTATTTGCTCAAATATATTGTTTTTATAGGGGTATGCTTAATTTTTGCATAATTCATCGTTTTTAGTAAAAAAAAATACATTTTAAGGCTCTACCAATGGGGGAGATACCCGATAGGTTAGATAACGCCGCTCACCTAAAGTGGACAAGGCCGCCCACCAATTAAAAAAATTAATACAGTAAACTCTATAACCTAATATTTATTATATAGCATAATAAAATACAATTAATTACCTACATTTTGATAACATATTAATGCAATTTATTATTTATGTATCTTGGTAACGTTTGAATTTTCAGAAAAAAATACGTTATCCTGCATTTAAAATGGTTTTTGACGACTGAAGAATTAATGGTTTCGTGGAGCGCAAATTGGCTAATTTAGCATCTAAGCTTTATATTTCTATTTAATGATAGATATCGGACCGATTAGAGGATGCGTTTAGAAATTATGACGGTGGACAGCGGGGCTTGCCGGACTTTCCTTAAATGTCTTAAAATTTGGCATTTGCGGTGTTTTAGAAATACATTAAACCTTCGTGGGCTGGACAAGGAATAAAAAGAAATAGGAAAACAGCTATTTATTAGACTTTACATAAGTTAAACACTTTCGGGTAAATTAACCATTGAAAAGTAAAAGTTAACAAAACAATCATCTAAAACAATTACCCGAGAAGTTGGCAACGTTAGCGGTTTGCACAACCGCTTCGTATAATAATGTAACAATAAGATTTATTTGGGAGACATTCCTTAAGAGCGTACGTGTCGGCGTTTCTCTGTCCAAATTAGTTTTGGCCCGATAACAATGCATTTGTGTTTGATTAATTCCAGCCAGGATTCGAATACCAACAATCTTCAGGGATCTTATCTTCTGCAAACTTGACCCTAGAGTTGGGACTTTAGTTTACATTGTAACTGAGAGACCCGCCAATTAATTATCCAACTTTACGGGACCACCAGTTTTTATCCAGATAAGAAACTGGCTACATTATAAGCGCAAGTTACAAGCAAAATTATATAACTGTTGGCATTATTTACATATAATTTGGGTAATTTATCACCTTGAATATCAGCATTTTAAAAATTTGCTAGATGAGACTGATGAGGGGATCCACTGCAGGACGCAGTTTTTGATAAAACACAATTTTGAATAGCGTCTAACAATTTTAACTGCAATTTAGTGATATAATAGATTTTAAATAAAATCGAGAAAAAAATTATACAGGTCATTCCCACTCTATTTATACACGCAGGGCCGTGCCTACCAGGTGGTGCAAGACACCAGGGCGCAATGCTGCGGAGTCGGACAATTGTGAAATAAAGGGCAAAAAGTTTTGAAACAAAGGCGGTACATAGGAAAGAAACTTTGAATTTAAAAACAGGGTAATTTGGGGAAAGAAAGGACCTTTTTGCTTTTCAAAATTTTATACCTCAATTTACATTTACTTCTAGGGCGGCTAATCATTTTTTGCATCAGGGCACAAGTCACCCTAGGAACGGCCCTGTTTACACGAAATAAATTGTCGTAAACAGTCGTAAGCAGTGCTTTTATTGAATCGGCATTATCCGTCCCGGCTTCATCCGCACATTTGAAAGGTTTTGATTTTGATATGTGCGCAACGTTAGCGGTTTGCACAACCGCTTCGTATAATAATGTACTAAATGGTACGCTCGATTCGGCTCGACTGACCAGGTTCGGTGGCTACTAAAGGGCAGTACTTTAAAAATTATCTAAATACCTGGATTAAATGGCCATATTTTCCAAACTAATTAATTAAGATAAACTTAATTTGGTATCTTCTAAAGGTCTTAAATATCTTTCTAATGGTAATACAATACTTCTACGGGGTGAGTTATTAATAAAACATATATCTACTTTTTTCCTACCCTATATTTGTACCCAAATCACCATTAAAAACTAATTTTAGAAGCTTAAAGGAACAACCACATTAAGTATATCCAACTTTATTGATTTCAAAAATATGGCTATTAAAATCAAGTATTTAGATAAATTATAACGTACGGTCATTTTGTGGAAAGTGAAAAAATTGACTTTATGTTTTGGGGTATAAAAAACTTGTAAGGAGCTTTAAAATAATGTGCCAAAAGATACCTTTTTTAAGTTTTTTTTTTAAAGGAGTTTAAACACAGGGTTGGACATTTAAATGTTGTATTTCTTGCCTTAAATTTATTTTTACTTTCTTCTTCTTCTTTTGTGCCTTACTAAACTCCTAAAATGGTTATGAAAAAACACCGAACAAGTCAAGAGTTATATTTTTATTAGCCAACGTTTTCTTTTAAAAAATTCAGTAAGCTTCTCTTATTTTAACGCATAGCATAGGTTTTATGCTTTTGGATTCTACCCAAACTTTTCATTAATTTCCCATATTGAAACCATATAGCAGTGTCTCCCTTTTTCGTAATTAAAACGGCTACAGCCATTATCTTTAAAAACATATGTTTGGTGTAGCTGCTCAGAATATATTTTTAATATTTAAGAACCTTTAAAACTCGCCTTTATTAAACCTAAATGTTGCGGCATCGAAGGTTTTTCCAATGTTTTTATTTATTTATTTATTTTTTGTTTTATTTTTTTTTCTAAATCCTTAAACAAATGCCGGGATTTAATACAGAACCTGATTAACGAACTTTAAATACAAAAGAAGTATTCGGATACCAAAATTATAATGCAAAGCAAGTATTTTAAATTTTATGACATTTTAAATTAAATTTTAACACATAAGATAATATTTAAATAAACGTTGTCAATAGTTTATAGGTTTACTAAAGTAATGTGTATGAAGTGCTGTTATTTTCAGGACTCTTTTATGTAAATTTATATACGATTTCAGTGATTTATTAAATTTTTAAACAAACTCTGTTTGACAACCTAACTGAATATTTTATCAAGCGTTTTCAAAATTTACGGCAGAACAATAGCCAAAATACACCAAAACAATACAAGTTTTAAAATACACATCGCTGTTATCCATACTACATGCAAAATTATATAAATTATTAATTTGCACTTGGATTTGTAAAATTTATTTTGCAATTCATCTAGTTTTTGTAAATAATGCTAATTGCTTGTCATCATGCTCTTATATTTGTATTATCATTTTAATTTATGACTTATTATGTTCCATGAGAACCAATAACCTACCATAGTTCCAATTTGCTCATTTATTTATAAATGGTCCGTTTTCGTGTAAATTAAATTATATAAATAAAAATAAGCAAAATATGGTAAAAAAATGCAAAAATTAGGATGGAAGGTATTTAACAAAAATGATCAAGTTCTTTAAAAGAAGTTTTTAACTAATTTAAGCTAATGAGTTAATATGTTTTTGTATAATTAAAAAGCAATAACTTTACTATTAATTGTCGTCAGGTGCTTGAATCTTTAAAACCAACATGTATTAGGTACTTTGTTGTATTGTTAACTGGTAGGTTATAAACAAAGATAACCTACTTTTGGATCTGCAGGGGCTAGAAGCGTTTTTGGGATCTTTATAATCTTGCGTAAAAAATAGGTGTGTTTACAAGCATGCGTATATAAAAGCCCTAGCCAAATATGAATTTGGCTTACCGTCTTTACCGTGGCCCTCGTACTCCAAATGGAAAACCCAGATTACTTGTTAATAACTTATGCCCGATAACGCCGATGGATTGTTTGGCGCCTACATGTTTACATTTGGTGCACACGAAAAAGACTGGTACCCATGCGAATAAACCCGTTTTTTCGTCAATAAAACTTACGTTTTGCGCAGGTAATAACATTGGCAATTCATCAAAATATGTAGTAAACAATACCTGGTGGGACGTATAACGTGGCTGTTAAGGAATAAAATTTTAACTTTTAATTTAAAAAAAGTCATCCAGACTTCTTGTATGCATCACCTGTTAAATGACAAACAGAGAAAGCGCTGGAAGGCTCTTCCAAGATACTGCTAAAACCTTCTTTTGGCGCGCAATAAGTTACTGTAAGTAGGACTTTTGACGGGGACCTTTATATTAGAGCTACGCCGTAAGTCCCCTTAAAACTGGCAGTCAAAACCTACAACCTTCCCTTGTGTGATTTTTACTTATACGAGCAATAAATATGCTGGCCAAAATATCAAAAATGTAAAATAGTTTGGGATTCCGTGCATAAGTATAGTCAAACTTTTAAAAAATAGTTTATTTACACAAATAAATATTACATTTTTAAATCCCAGCCCCAATTTTACCATCAGCTTTAAGGACAAGCCAAAAATATGAGGGGCTTAGTAAGAAAAAATATCCTTAAATATTTATCCCCAAAGTTTAAATAAATTTGTTAAATAGTGTTAAATTAAAATAAATCTTAGTAAACTATTAAACTTTAACTTATTATTGAAAATTAAAATGGCTTTACAATATAAAATATTTTAGGTCACTTACACCAATTTAGTTCTGAAGCCCTCATATTCAGGCCAAAACAACAAAAATGTGTAAATTTTGGTAAGATTCCATGCGAAAATGTAGCCACTGTCCAAACTAACCGTACTTACCAAAATTAACGATGGCTGTAGCTCAAAAGAATGTATTTTAGGAGATTTGTTTATCGTAAAGAAAGGACCTTAAAAGGGCCGCTAAAATATTTGTTATAAATTTTAAAACACCCTGCATAAAAGGTAATTGAGAAGTTATTTTTAAAAAATATACTTTTGTTTTGGCTTTATCCTTGCAGTGATGTAGACAAGCTGTTTATAAAATAAATTAATGTAATAGGCCTAATTAAAAAAAGTATTAAAAAAATAAAAAAAAATAAAAAAATAAAGTGCACTTTGCTACTAATAAAATATAAATTTATATTTGTTTCCCTAAGATGCACTGCACGATAACTATTATTTGCTGAAAGTAATATAATGATGCACTTTAAGCTTCTAGCAAAATTTTTAGCAAAACAAACTAGCTTTTGCTTCATTATTTGGAGAAAACAAGAATTAAAATAAATTGCAAACGTGGCAGAAGGCACTAACTGGACAATTTAAAAATAATTAGTTGGAGAGCAGAACAGCCTTTTTGTTTCACCCACAAAGCAAACGCTTTGGCTAAACCAGACAAGAGCTTTAAATCATATTAAAAGTTTTTGTCATCCGCATCTGACTAAAAAATAAATTGTTTTAAAATTGTTTTATACCACACTGAAATATTTCATTACGGAATAAATTAACTAAAATAAAACTATAAATGAATATATGGCAAGAAAAAGCAAAATAAACAAAAAAAATATTTTTAATTTGCATTGTTAACAGATAAATAAATAATATATTTCTTAAAACGTAGGATAAAGTAAAGCGCACCCACTTTGAAGGTAATAACTTTACAGACCAGTAAACTATACATAAGACGTAGCAATTTAGTAATTATTTCTAAGGCAATATAAAAACATTTTTTCTACAATGACATATGAAAATAGCAAATAGCACACTGTTTTCCTGCATAGAAAATGCCTTACATATATTACACTAGTGTTGCAAAGTATCTTACAACACTAGTGAGATATATGTTATGATGTCATTTCAAAAGATTAAATACATGCCTTATGCCACCCAAAACAAAAAACAGCCGTCATCTATGTTTTATTGTTATAAAAAAAATTGCAATATTTTTTTAAAGTTAGGACCTTTTAAATTTTAAAATAATAAAAGTTATACAAAGCTACTAGGTAGGTGACTTTCGGTAAAAAAATTGTGGAAAAAAGACGGTTTAACGCGAATACCAGCATGGAAACATGTCGGAGTGGATGACTTATCGTACTTCCTTTGTTGTTGTTTTACTGGCCGATATACTATTGCCAATACAGTACATCACCCTACACACAAAAAAATTTATGATCAAAGCAAGCAAAATTTTAACATAAAAATTTAACGTCGAGTTAGTAAATATTACATTTAACCAACTTAGAGTTATTATGAAACTACCACCATTTAAAAAATCTATATATTTAAAACGCAAAGCCAAAATTTCCAGACACTTTGTTGACTTTGTTTTAGAGTTCTGCTGCACCAATTTACTTGATATTTTTTTAATGGTCCTCTGGCTACTGAGACGTCTCAACACTACTTTCTTTTTTAATGTTTAATTTCTCATTTTTCTTTAAAAACAAAAAACACAATGCAACCTGTGTTGCCTATACCGCTGGTAATATTACGTCAAGCACAATATCGGTAGCTTTGGATTGGTACAAACTGCACTAGTATATTTTTAAATACCAATTTAAATATGCTTTTAAGAAATACACGTAATAATAATTTTATTGCTCGTAGGTATCAACTGATGCCTAAGATTTTACCGTAAATTGATCACAAATAAATTGGACTTAAAATTAATTATTTTTACTTTCAATACAAAGAAAAATTTAGACTAAATTTATACTAATTAGACTAACTTAGATTCATTTTAAAGCCACCTACTTATAAGAAAAATAATAAAATAAATTCTTTATTTTGCTCAAATAAAATCCAGTATTTTAAATACCCACTTTTCAGTTTTATTTTATGCCTGATATCTGATTTTATGTTATAAAAATAATTTTATTTTAAATCGAGTACTCTCATTTTAAAAATACGAACGGCTTTTTGCTTGTAAGTTAAACATAAAAAGAAAAACTATTATGTCTGAAGCTATGTGTGTCACGTGATCAGCAAATATGCATTATTTCTGCCCGTTAAAAGTCATTTCCATTTCGACAGTGTATGTGTGTGCATCTGTAATAATTATAGAAGACCTGTTACGTAAATGGAATTTTTAAAATTTGAAATAAACTGTTAACTTTAAAATTGGTTTAATTTAAATTTAACCAGAAATATACAGTGTAGGGCAGTGTGCAACAAATAAAAAACGTTTTTGTTTGCAATTTCTTGGAAAATTTTATTTTTTATAAAAGTTAATGCATGGTTTTAAACTATATTAGCAGTATTTAGTTTTATTAAAAGGCATTGAATATATAAAGTAAAGTACACCTTGTTTCAAAATTTAAAAAAATGTTAAAAGTAATATAAAACATATATATTTTAATTCCAAATCACGGTCTCCCATTCAATTTTTTTTTCTATCCTGTATATCCTTAGCCTTGTAGTAAAACTAACTACTGCTAAAACAGTTTGTCATCTTGTACCAACTTTTCTGAAGAGTACAATTGCCTAAAAAATAAGAAATTTTTCCAGTTCTTGCACACTAATGGATCACACTGTATACAGGGTGGTCCATTAAGTATGTAACAAATAGAAATTTTTTTATTTGCAATTTGTCATAAAATTTTATTGTTCATAAAAGTTGGTGCGTGGTCCAAAACTGTATTAGCAGTAGTTAGTTTTATTAAAAGTTTTATGGTATACAGGGTAAGTCAGTCAAAGAATTTAAAAACTGCTAAGGAGTAAAGTACCCTTATTTCGAAAAATACAAAGAAATGTTTGGTATGTTTTATTGACTTCGACAAACGTCATAATCAATATTGAAAAAATATTTCCGACCATGGCCGGTAAAGTACATTGCCTACACGGAAAAAAAAAGAAAGGCGTTGTGTGCTATCAGAGTGTAGCGCAAAAATTGTGTTAAATATATTTATTATTGAAGTTCTAAGTATAATTTTTGTCATTAATTTTCTGTTATGAAAATTAACAAGTCCTAAAGTTTTTAAAGTGAATGATAGTAGCTAACAACAGTAACCAGATATGAATCTTGGCTACATTATAGTAGTATTAAAAATGGTAACGTGAATTTCTGCTACAAAAGTATTAAATACTACAGCACATTATTTGCTACAAATACGGAGCGAGTTTTACTACAACGTGTACCTGGGGCCGATAGTGCTACACATTGTTTCCGTGTACCTTTTGCCTACAGAAATAATGCATTTCGGAGGTAAAAAAACGTATTGAAAATATGTAGTTTTTTTGTGTTCTATTGGAAAAAAATGACTATTTTTAATAATTTGTTTTAAGCAAAAAATGAGTTTTTAAGAAGTATACCAATATGCTAAAATTAGTAATGTAGAATTGTTAGGTACATTGCTTATTTTCGCCATAATTTACTGTAATAAAAAATGGTATTACATTTTTTTTATCTTTATGATATCTCACGAAGGCTTATGCCTAAATACCAGTGTACCGTGAGTGCCGGGTTACTGGATGTTTAACCCATTATTGTCGTGTTCCGTCAATGTTATCCAAGCACTGAAACATGCAGTTTTTGCATTTCACAGCACCTTTTAGACAACGCGGTAGTGCCACCACGGACGTAATTTTTAATTAACTACTACCTAGAAATGGCAGAATACTACACAGTGGTTTGCCATTGCCAACTGTGAGGTGACGAGCAATGAAAAATCCGATGTCCGACTCCGAGATTCGAACCCGGATCGCCGCGGTGAGGGGCTGACACGCTAGCCCCTGCACCACTGCTCCGCCACAAATGTATTTACTTTTTGTAAAAATTGTTAGTGGCGTAATCAAATTGGTTTTTGGTTTAAAAGACCATTGCGTAAAATAAAATACCCTTAACAATACGAAATTAAGTAAGTTTATTGAAACGTTAAAAATTATTTTTTTATTTTTTATTCAAAAAATTGTCCACAATTGAATAAAAATTTAAACTTTGGAATGTATTACTCTTTTATGAATGATCAAATTGACAGTTTTTAAAGGAATTTATTTATTATTAGAACAAAAAAAAAATGGGCACAAAAGTAATTTGTACGTATATTTGACATTACTATTTCCAGAAATAACACTGGAACCCCTGCAATGAATTTGTGTAACAACACAGGCATATGACATCAGTGTCGTGTGCCGTGCTGGCACTCTGCCCATTTCGGGGACTTTAAACGGAATGACAAAAATATCTGCGTGGGTGATGGAACTGGCCTCGAGATTTTAAAATTGTAACAAAGATAAAATGGCCATTTTACTTAAATAAATAAAAATGTCTTCTAATTTAAATGGAAACTATATTGAACCACGTCAAATCCTACAAATTTTAGACAGTTATTAGCAATTTAAATTATGCGCTTCTATCGGGTGCTTTTTTTTAACATTCTTAGTGCACTATGTCATAGTTTGTTTGATGTAGTACTGACAACCAAAAATCAGATAATTCCTGTAAATATAGTATTTTTTTGATTTTATCTAGATATTCACTTTATCAGCTGTTTGATTTTGTTGCAACATGGTGTTTAAATTCCTATTATATAATAAAAAAAAGGAAACGCAAAAATAAAACAAATAAAAACAAAACGCATTAAGCCAGCAGTTGAGGTATATACCTTTGGCAGAGGTATTTATAAACTATTATTTGTGTTACGTCAGGCGGTCGTCCACCAATATTTTGTTAAACATGGAACTTGCTATAGCATGTAAAGTAAATACCGCTCATATAAATTTACCACATAAAGCCATCATATTAGCTACCCCTTGTACAATAATAAACCATGCTCGACTAATGCATGTGTTGCGCGACTTAAGCTGCATGCAATATTTTGGGCAAATATTGCTGCACTTTTTTATGGCTTGTTAGGATAGGGATATATTTTTTTTTCCCACTACGCGTCGAATTTCAACAACTCTTTTAGCTGTAGTACATTAAAATTTACCCTCCTGTCGGGAAAATTTTAAACACTTTATGTTTATAAAAATAGGCAAAAACAAATAAAAAATACTGTTGAGAGATCTCAGTAAAGGGAAGATCCTTAAAAAAATCATGTAAATTTTTGCAGTACATCTCATTCACGTACCTGCTTAAAAATTAGATTGATACTGTTACTTAAAAATACTTTTTAACTTAACTAAGAAACATATTTTTGTTTTTATAAAAAACTTAAAATACAATAGGAAATATTCTTAAACGGCCGTTAACCAGAGGATTAGTTAAAAAAAACATAAATATTAAGATTAGAATACCTTTAGCTATTTTTTGGCGGTTTTAATAGTTTTTATAAGCAAAATTGCCGGACGGCGGCAGCTACCGAAAAAATAAGTAGAAACCGCCAGTAATAACAAATTTATTTACATTATCGGCGGTTTTCATATAAGTTAATATAAAAAAATTGCCAGACGGTGGCTTCTTGTAATTGAGCAAAACCGCGGGCGGTCGTTTGGCCAGCTCCTTTACAATAATAGTCTGAAATCCGAATCACACAAAAAAATTCTAGTTTATATCCAAAACTAAAACCACTCTTGACGGGATTATCTTGTATCACCTGTAACTCCTTTTGCGCCCACAATAACAATATTAAGACAAGAAAACCCTAATCTTATTTTTAAAAACATGCTCGTTTTGAAATTCGAAATAAGTTTTTGTTTAATCAAGGTAGCTTTATATCTAATCAAGAACTTGTTAAATTTTGGATGAAGAAAAATTATTATTTTTAAATAACTCTTAAACTCATATTATTTTAATTACTTCTACAGTTCGCTTAATATTTTGACTGGCTTAAACCAATTATTTGCTTTAGGATTTACTCAAGTGTAACTTCTTTTACCTAAAACCTCTACATTATCGACCTAATATTAGCTATACTTGAATTGAGTTTAAGCATCTTGCTTGGACAGTAATTCTATTTGAAAGTGCCGCGAAGAACACGCGGTGCGGTGGCGCTCACCTCGACCAATAGCAACGCGCTTTGCGGCGGGATTTGATCACGCCATTTTTCATGTGTCCGAGACTTGAGATAGTGGAGCCGAGCCGGTGCATTTTTTCTTTTTATCTGTATAGCGGGTGTGAATGTTTATGTCGATTTGAATATGGAATTGGAAAATTTGCTCACTGAATGGGAAATGATGGATTTAATCCCCATTTTTCAAGGTAAGTACACAAAGTAACAGTACAGTAACATTTTTTATATCAGGTGCAAAATACTTTTATAGGTTAGAATAACTAAACGTGTTTAAACAATTTAAAAAAAAATCTATATAGGTAGGAATATGCTTTTAAGGTGGGTTTTCACGCTCATGCAATTTGCACAAGTTGATTTGTGCATGCCATTTGTACAAATTAGACTGAACTATTTATTACATCCGTTTTTACGGCAAATGTATTTGCACAAATTTGTTGGTAATTATCTACAAACCGGACGCATCGCCGATTTTAATGAAATTTGGTATACGGGGTTTTGTGGGCGCTGATCACGAATGTGAAAGAATTTTTAGTCGGACTCGTTTCGTTCTCGAAATATTCATCTTTAGACTTGATAACCAAAACTAACCTGAATTCACTATTTCTCTCCTTCTTTTTGCACTCAATTCTTGATTGAAAGGTAAATTGGTACACAATATTTGATTTCCACCTCTAATAACCCCATTTTTCTATTTATTTTAACCGTTTTTTCTATAAAATCGCAAAGCTTCACTTTCAAACATTTTAATCGCAGTCTGTCATTGTCACTGCCACTGAAAGTGAAGCTTTATTATTTTATGGAAAAAATGGATAAAATAAATAGAAAAATGGTGTTTTAGAGGTGGAAACTAAATATTAAGTACCAATTTAGCAGAAAACTCAAGAATTGAGTGCAAAGAGGAAATAGTGAATTCAGGTTATAATTTTATGAAATGTGTTTAAGTATAATACTGTTTGTTTATAAGGCATGGCTCTTCTATTTTATGTTAGATTACTTTTAAAATCTCTTGGTGCTTTTTTTAATTCTTCCAAAAGTATTCGTATTTTCAGTTCGTACAGGGAACAAAACTAAGGATGTTTTAATGTTTTTTAGAAAGGTTTTGCTTATATAGCTTAGGTAGTATATTTAGCATTAAACTAAAAGCAAAACAAATTATATTTTTACCATTCTGTTAATTTCAGGTGCCTGACACAAAAAGAGTTTCTATCTGTCTTTACTGCTTGAAACTTGTTGAAAATATGAAAAATGTCCCAAGAAGGTCTTATGAAACAAGAGTAGTATCCAGTTTATCATATATCTTGTAAATTTTAATATTTTTTTAAGTTCCAATATTTTAGTTAAAACAATATAAAATGTATTATACTTTTAGTGTACATTTTAAATATTTAGGGCAATATTATTAAATTATGTGTTTTTATTTTGTTTACTTCAAATAATTATTTTTGCAACTGGGTTCATACCTTAAATAAAATTCAGGGCGTCCTTCCCGTAATGACATTGATTGATATAAAATACATTGGAGTCAAGAAAATTTTAAAAATTGTGTCACATACTAAGACTGGTGGAAGACTTATAGGACTAAACTATTTTGTAAAATCTGACTCTTTTGATTATATCGAAAAACTAAAATTTTTAAAAATATGTTGTAGTTTAGTTTTGTAGCAGTCTTAAAATGTGAAACACTTTTTAATTTTTTTTTGGCTCTAATTTATTTTATGTCAATCCATGTAATTCCCAGGCGGAACTCAAAATGTATTCTAAGATATGAAACTATTTGCAATAATATTTAATATGCTTTGTTTAAACTTATCGAAGTTTAAATCTAAGCAAAAATAGTGTTTGTATTAAAAATAATTATCCTTTAATAAAGATAATTTAGATTTAACCTGAGAATTGCATATAATTAATGCAATAATTCTTATACTTATTCCAAGTTTAGTTATTCTTAAGCAAATCGCAATTACAATTTTCATTAAAAGATTACTATACTTAAATAAAGCCCAGTTTGTTTTATATTAAGAAAGCTAAAATATTCGGCCTAGTATAGCTATACTTATTTAAATAATATATAAAATTAAATTAAATAAATTTTTAATATTGATTAAAGGGGTATATGTTTTCTTGAACAAGATTAGTTGTTATTGCGGATATATGAATGTAAGCTTGCATTTAGTCAAGATCATTACTCTTGAATATAGTGGATATTTTTTCAGTGAGGAAGCGACCTTCCCCCATCTGTGTACCGGATAAAAACTGTTTTATATTAAAGATAGTATTTAAACAAAAGTATTGCCATAGGGTTGCCTAAAAATTAAGGTCAAGGCCATGACCAATTTAAAAAAAGTAGGTGTAATAATGTTTGAGTGACCCAGTATAAAGTTAATTTTAATATTTTTATTGTACATTACAATAGTAATATATTAGTACGTTTTGTTTCTTTGATTTTATAAATAAAGTTGTGGTAAATTTTAAAGTTTTAAACTTTAATTTTTTTTGGTGCATTCTGTCTTATTTAGAAATATAACTAGCATGCGTACAAATTTTAAAAAATATAGGGTTTGCTATTAAATAAGGTGTGACCTTGACCTAATTTTTTAGGCAACCCTATGGCGATATCTTTGTTTAAATACTATCTTTAATGTAAAACAGTTTTTATCCGGTAAACAGATAGGCAAAGGTCGCCTCTTATTCGGATCTCGTACATTTAGCCTTTTTCAGTTTCAACGCAGTAACATTAAACTATACAAAGCAACAAAAAACCTTAAGAATAATGTTTAACAACAACGTTAGTTCTATATTAGTTTTAATTTTGATATTAGACAATGTGAAATAAATCCCATTATTAAGAGGATAGGTAGCACGTTAAATTGAGCTAAAATGCAATTCGCTGTGGTTTTTTAAATATTTATTTGGAAAAAAGCTGTATATAGATTTTTTTTAAATAATCCAAAGATTACCGAAAAGTTTATTGATTTTTGGTAATTTTAATAATTAACACATGAAATTTTAAAAAATTACAAAACCGTAAAAAAACAACTTTATTTCCAAACAAATATTTCAAAAACTGCAGCGAATCGCGTTTTAGCTCAATTTAATGTGCTATGGCATTCTGTTTTAGTAAAAACTATTAATATTTAGTTAAAAAAAAAGTATTTTACACAAAGTTATAATATATATAACGTCTTTGCACCACCTAAAAAAATAAAATGTTGCAATTTAAATTTCCATTATCATTAAACAAAATAATAAAAACAAGCTTAAAAATCCATAAATCATCATAACGGATATGCTAGTGGGACTAAACCATTAATATTGTTGATATTTGCCAACTGTAGGTATATTGTGGCGATTTTTATTGTTGGGTAAAAGTTATTCATTCAAGGGAAATTAATTGATAAGCATTTTTAAAACTAATTATTATGGCACAACAAGGTCTACCTTTATCATATTTTATTTGCAAAATACATTCAGTAATGGTAAATTAGTAACAGTGTTTAAAACGCAGTTATTATGTCTTGTGACATAAAATTCTTTGTGTTAATATTATTTAGTTTTAGCTATATTTGTATAACCACAAAAGCTCAATCTACTGGTAAATAGAAATTTATTGTTTTTTATATATAAACAAATTATTTTTTCACGCAAAACTACTCTTATACCTGCTTAATAGGGAGTTTGCTAATTAATTCCTATTGACGTCTCTTTTCAGTTATTTTTGGTCAGCAAAGCATAAGATGACGACGATGACGACAAAATGACGTTAAAATGACCTCCCTAAGTCACAGACAAAAGACGTCCCGTCAATGACGCCATAAGGACGTCTTTAAGGTGACGAAAAATTGACGTCTATACTCTTTTTCCAAAGCAAAAGACAATTTTTAATTTAAAAGAAATATATTTTTCTAATTATGGAGTAAACATACTTAAAA
This sequence comes from Listronotus bonariensis, assembly GCA_014170235.1. Classification (NCBI taxonomy): domain Eukaryota; kingdom Metazoa; phylum Arthropoda; class Insecta; order Coleoptera; family Curculionidae; genus Listronotus; species Listronotus bonariensis. The sequence goes on from JACEGR010001284.1 coordinate 124,043, forward strand.
GCTGATAGACTTTCCATAACATGACGTTATTGTTATGTCATTAGATTTTTATGAGCTAGTATGACGAAAAAATGACGTCGACAAGACGTCACTTTAACGATATCAAAAACACGTCAGTAAAATGACGTCATAATTTTGGTCCGATGACGTCTTACGACCAAAAGTGACCAAAAATTACTAAAAAATAACGTCATAATGACGTCAGCTTGCTGCTTGGGTAGCGGTGTATCTCAGTTATTAATTAAAGTAGAACCTTGCAGTTTTCGCAAATCGAAACTACTATTATTTTTAGCACTCTTCGTTTCTGAGCTACAGGGTGGTTTTGAAAAATTTGCATTTTCAGGTACCTTTTGTATCTCAGTTGGCTGATAACGTATCAAAAGGTAAAAATCGATACTTATATAACTTTTACGTAGACTGCAGTGACTTAGTCAGAATATTTTCAAATATTGACTAATGATAAGCTTTTTTAAATGGACCGCCATGTATATTTGTTAAAAAATGAATTTGCCTTTTACAATTTTTTTAAAAATGTATAACATGATAGGTTTATTTTGATAAACAATGACAAAAATTTATATTTACATATTTCCATGTTTTGCAATAGGCCATGCAAAACAGATCAGTTAACAGATTTTTTATATTGACTTGATTACAGTAGTGGCACGTAGTGGTGCTTACGTCACGACTTTCAAAATTGGATTTTGCTTTTAAACGTATTATTGTTTTTTCTTTTCTTATGTAAATCTAGGTAGGTAGCACTTTGTTAAGCAAAATGATTAATTAGTATATGGTTTTTATTAAATATATTTTTTTAATTTATTATTTGCATATTCTGTTTTGTATATTTTATATCTAAAAGACACCTATTAATATATTATATTTACTTACATTTTCAACTAAGGCAAGACATTTTTTGTTTTATGTTTTTCTCAAGCAAGAATAAACTAAATTTATTATGCTAACACAATCAAGAAAATTATTTAATAAAAACTATATACAAATTATTAATGTTGCTTCGTGTAAGTGCTACATACCTAAATTTATGTAACAAAAAAAACAACAATATTAAATAAAGTAGCAAAATCAAATTTTAGAATTCGTAACGTGAGCACTACTACAATAATCAATTTAACAAAAGAAATTGTCAACTAAATTGTTTGCATGGCCTACTGCAAAATTTTGGATGTGAATTGTACATATTGGGAATTTTGTCGTTGTTTATAAAAATAACACCACAGTGTTATATATTTTTAAAAGGCTTGTATAAAGGCAACAGGGTGTTTCATTTAACAAATAAACAAGGTGTTTTATTTAAAAAAACCGTTTAGGTCAAAACAAGAATATTTGGAAATATAATGACTACGCTACTGCATTCTACGTAAAAAGTTATATAAGAGTCTGCTTTTACCTTTTTGATAAGTTATTAGCCAACTGGGATGCAAGGGGTACCTGAAAATGCAAAATTTTTAAAATTGCCCTGCAGTTTAGAAACTAAGAGTGCTATGACGGCTTTGTTTATGGCATCTTTCGTTCCACAAAAAGTAGCTTAGGTTTGCCAAAACCGCAAGGTTCTATTTTGAATAATAACTGAAATACCCCGCTATTTCAACCAAAATGGGACACCCTGTAAATGTATGCCAAATATTAAGATTTAACCACGCATACCTATACCTAAAAGTCGATATTAGAAAAGATAAAGGGTGTCAAAGTAAAAAAATGTTTTAATTTATTTCGATAATTTGTGATGCCTTTTAAATATTGTAAGGAAATTTAGTATTTAAAGTTTCTTTTACATGTACTATTCTGATTTAATATTAATTTTTATGTGTAAATTAGACGGTACTACCTACACTATTTTAAATTTCTGTAAAACTTTTTAAGCTACTCTGTATGTATCATCTAGGTAAACCAGACTCTCCTGTGCTTTTTACACACAAGTAAGAATTGCTCTGAGCAAGCCTTTTCAGATTATTTGCGTTAAAATGGTTTAGCGCAACCTCAAAAGTACCACTAATTAATTGCAGCGTATTAGCTATACTCGTAATTACAACTACCACATCATTATATAAATGGTTTAATATAGTCGGTTAAAGGTAAAAGTCATTATGTAAATTTTGTAAAAAAAACAGTTTGAACATTTTTAGGTTATTTATAGTAAAAGATTTTCGGCAAAAATAATTTTTAAGTTACATACGACATATTCATTAAAATATTATATATAAAAAAAGTCTTGCAACGTTTAAGATATCTAACTACAAATTTTATATCAAAACAGTACAATCTAGATATAATTCAACATTTTTGCCTCAAACGAACAGAAAAAGAAAAAAAACAAACGCATAAACATCCTTTACAAACAATATATGAAGAATTGGAACAATTAATTTGACACCCAACATCTAGCTATAAAAATGCAATATGGTTTTTTTTGATTATATAAATTGTTTAAATTCTTGGCTGTCTGGCTGGCGGTAGCGGTTGCGTTGGTGCTCAGCTGTGACTCCGACATTTAGAGCTGTCACCTTCACATTTACAGCTGTCACCTTGACATTTAGAGCTGTCACTGATATGTCAAAAATGCAGACCATGGTCATATGTTTTAAGTTTCATTAAGAATACCGAACGGTTTAGAAGTTGGAAGAGGAAGACTATATAATTAGCAATGATAAAAGTGTCTTGCAATAAAAAAATATCTTTGGTAAACCTATCTAAAGACAAGAAATTAAAAATTAGGTTTCCCAAAATGTTTTAAAACCTTGAATTATTACGTATACAGGTAGGATGCGAACTTGTAAACGAAGCCACTACCGCCAGCCAGACAGCACACAGAACAGGAAGAAAAACAACATATCAAAAAATCAGCGGATATAAATTATTTTACGAAAACGTTGCTACCTCCTATACTATACGAAAAATGCAAAAACATGTAAACTTTGGTTGTTAGATAAATATTTTGTAAGCTTGTTTTATTATTAATATAATTGACCAAGGCCATTTAATTGACTTCTTAATAATACCATACACTTGGCAAAAAAATCTTAAACTATGTAAAACATTAAGTACCAATTTTTCAGAGTATAAGTTTTCATATTATCCAATATTTTATAATTTCCAATACACATTACTCTCAAATTACCATCTGCATTATGTAATAAACCGAATCAAATATTAAAAGCATTTAAAAAACCAAAATTACTCTTGTTTGTTAAATTATATTTTGCCATGAAATAATTGTTTGTTCTTAATAAAATTTTTATAATACGATGGCAACTTTTTTAATACATATCTGTTGTGTGTTTTGTTTGTCTAGCACTACCAAAATACCTGTAAAAGCTTAAAGGGCCAAATACGTTGAAAAAACTTAAAATCTTGGCCATAATACAGGTGATACCAGGGGGCAAATTGTGAGAAAAATGTTAGAAATATGTTTATATTCAGAATTTTAAAACACATTTCTTTTTTTACAAAGCATTAAAATGGTTATAAATATACAATTATTGATTTAAAAAAAATTAAAAATAAAGTTATAAGTATCTATACAGCTAAAACGCAAATATGTGTTTGGTGCCACCTTGGCCCTATCTCCCAATTTTTTCTGGGCGGTGTTACTGGATAAAGCAGTTTTTCTTTTAAACTTGCATTTTTCTTAAAATCTAACAAAACATAATATTTATTATGCATAATAAAATACACTTACCTACATTTTGATATAATAATGATTTGAATTAATACTTTGGTATCGTACTAACGTTTAAATTTTCACAGGAGAAAAAAAATTATCAACCTGCCTCCAAAAAATTTTTTGACGTCTAGAGTTAAGTTAGCATTTTCGCATTAATGTTTGTATTAAGTAATAAATATTGGATCGATTAGAAATTGCGTTTAGAAATTATATTGGTGGATGGCGTTATCCGCCAGGCGGGCTTCCCAGATCTCCCCTACTGCGTACACACTGTCAGCACAGAGAGTCTTTATTTAGTCTCTATTTCAAGCCCTGCCTACTTTGTATGTATATATTTTGTAAAATAATTAGCCAAATATCAAAATTTATTTAAAAAATTAGACAGTTAATATTACCAGGTCTATTACATTTTTTTATATATTATTATTTGGTTATATACGTACTTACTTTACTAAAAAAAAACATACAAGGAAAAAGGTTCTTAAAATGGTGTACGAATATTTTTCTGCTTACTGTATTATTATAATTTAATTTTAAGTTTACCTACCAAATATTTTTTTACCCAGGGGCTGCACTTTTGCCAGGTGGGCCAAATGGTTCCCAGTCCGACAGTGCTCAAATGGTTCTCTCTAACAACCTTAAGAAATTTTACGTAAAAATGTTTTTATTATTTTTACCGACTTTTATTACAATTTTTTACTATTTTACTGTCCACCAAATAATTGATACTTCCTAAATTAAAGTTGATACTTTCTAAATTAAAGTATTATTTTATAATAATTTTGTAATTTTTAAACTTTTAATAAATTAACTCACATTTTTGTTCGATTTTTTTAAAAGAACTAAACAGAAAGGTAAAATGTATGGTGTTTTTAAAAGGGAAATTAAGTGGTCTACCTATGTTGGGAGCATGCGCTGGCAAACGTTTAGCTTTTTACAAAAGTGGCAGAGGTCTGCCGCTTACGGGCTCTTCCTCTATTATGATAATAGGAACATATTTGGCCCTTTTTATCAACAAAATTAATTAAATAAATAAGTGTTCCATTAAATACATGTAGGGTGTTGCGTATCCTTATCGACACACTTTATTGGGTGTTTCCCAATAAAAAATAAGGGATAATCTTCTACATTATAAGCTTTTTAATTAATTCTTATAATGTCTCATTTTTGTTTAACAAAATCTTTTAAAAATAAACGGAAATTAAATGATAATCATATTTATATTTTTAATTTTAGGTAAAACCACCGAAGGATCTGATAATAATAATAACAGTACAACATCATCAACAACCACTAGTACAACAACTAAGCAGACTTCTAATGTTCAACCTCAATATTTTCCGCCATGTGAATTTTATCCTATAGTTTATGAATGGCCAGAATATCCCCCAGATTTTGGAAGTCCCTCCACCACCGGAATTTCAAGATTTTCCAGAAGAAGTAGTTGCAGCAGAACCCGAATTTTGGGACTGGATGTAACAGCTCTCATAATTAACGTTAAGATAAAAAAAAAGTTGTGATTAAATTTTTTTTACAGTAATGCTTTAAACTATCTACGTTTTTTGTTGTTAACCTTTTTTACTAATTTAAGAGTAATTTACACGTTTGGACCTAGCTAGCAATATTTCAAATTTCTTGCTCAACTCTAAAATTTAAATTACTTTTAAACCAGCACAAGTTTAACATGGGTTAGCCTACTAAGAATTTTAGCTATTTTAATTAAGATTATAAAAAAAATACGAAGAACACATTCCCAACCCCTGGTAAAAAAAAAAGTTTATATAAACATGGGTCTTCAAATTTTTTGTTCTCAGAAAATTTCTTTATAAGTAAAATAAGTTCGACTAGATATACACGTTATTTAATTGGGTATGTGTTGTTCTTCTTACGTAATTGCTAATAGGAAGTTCTTACACTTAATTTTTGTATGAAAAATATGTCCTTATGGTAGGGAACATGCAGTAGAGCAAATTTATTTTTTTCTGAAAAACTAAGCAAGCTGCCTAAAAATATAAAAAACTTGTATCTGTTGGTGTTTCATTTTAAAAAATATAAAAGGGAACAACAAGTCAGTGATTAGTAAATTAAAATTAATTAAGGGCTAAATTAACGTTCTATTTCAACAAATACCAACAGTAAAATTTTATAAAAATCAGATAAGGCACATTTAAAATAATAATAAAAATTCGATTTTCTTCATAAAGTTCAACACCTTGTAACTATACACAATCGTTTCCGGATATTTGTTTATATATTATATATATTTATATATATATATATATATATATATATATATATATATATATATATATATAACAAAGTTAATCTGTCTTGTGGTATTTCCACAACTGAAGAACCGAATTGAACGCAAAACAGACAAAACCAAACTTGTTCCGGACGAACTGGGGTGTTATTTAATTAGAATTTGAAAACGAAAGGAAGAACTCCGGAACATGTTTGTCTAAAGGTAACGGGATTTTTAAAAATCTGATTTCGACCTTTCTTGGTCTCATCAGTAGGACAGAGAAGTCGTAGAGCTATGTATTGTTAGCTTACCAAAGGCAAGAGCTGAGGTTTCCAAAGCAAAAGTCAAAATTCGACAAAAGCCGGGTTTCTCAAGGCAAAAGCAGGCATTCTTTTCTTTGCATAAAGCATTGGACAAACAGTTCTTAACGCAAAATTAAACGACCAACAAGGCAAAGCCGCAAGGCCGCCAAACCATCTATATATATATATATATATATATATATATATATATATATATATATATATATATATATATATATATATATATATATATATATATATATATATATATATATATATATATATATATATATATAAATCGATACACACGGGGCTGCAGCTATCTGCTTGTCAGCTTGAGCTTTAATAAGATGTTTTAAGTCAACCAAAGTAATTTCTGTTTTTACACTTAAAAGAGCCCAGTAATGACATTCGGCAGTTGAAAGTTGAAAAAGCCAAAATAGTTTTAAAGAATTTACTGGCACATTAACGGATGTTGACTTTAAACCTGGGATTAAAATAGAAAACATTGGCATTTTCGAAATATTTGTTCGATGGGATTTATAAAACTTTACTTTACATTTCTGCTGGATAAATACCTTTATAAATATTTTTAAATATATAAGTAAGTCATGTTATTTTTAAAAATACACCAGTAGAAAAAATTAAAGGGTACAAAAAAGACCATACACTTTTTTGAAGTTTTTTAAGTTGCTGTATTTCTGCCTAAAAATGATTAAAAGAAAATAAAAAAAAACTATAAAAGGTTGGTTAGTATCTAAAGATTTTAAGATAAAAAAATACAAGCAACGTGTACCGCGCAATCCCATCAAATAAGTTTTTCGATCCTTTTTTTTTTATTACAAATTTGAAAAAATCCACTATAAAAATCGGATAACTTGTTGATTTGGCTTTAATTTTCTAATTTTCTTTTTTAAAGTTTTAATAGGACCACTTTTCGCAGAATAATTGAACTTTAAACAAAAAAAGAGTTTTTATAATATATCAGCAACCGCTAATTGCACAAAAAATTAAGGAGGGTTTTAAAATCTTGCATAAAGACTTTAAAAAACGGTTATGTTTTTTCAAAAAACATATTTTAATTTTTACGTTAATTTAAAAATTGGACTTTTTGTAGCTTTAAAGATAATCGAGCTCTAAATTAAAAATTTAGAAAAAGCCAGCAAAGCTACACAGTTCAATATGCCTACAAAAATTCCACAAAAGTTTTTAATCGATTCATCCCGTCGTTGTTTTGTTTTTATTTGTTTGAATTTTTTGAAGAAGAATTTAAGGATCACAATTTTGATTTTAACTAATCATAGTTTCATTAAATTTCTACCATAAATTCGAAAAGTTTCAAATTGTAGCATTATTTACTTGTATGTACTGTGCGATGCAAGGAACGGTCCTTTTACCGAAATTGTAAAATTTAAATCTTAAAAACCTGTTTTCATTAAGTTAACATTTAAAAATAATTTCACATGTTGCATAAAAATTTAAATAAGTTAAAGAGCTAACCAGTTCGAATAACAATAAAATGACACTAAACGTCCAACCAGGTAATTGCTTCTGTTTAAGATTATCACCAGTGTTTGGGGTAAATATTTTTTAAGAAAATGTTAAACTTTACTCCATGTTATCTTATCATAAAGTAAATGACTTTTGAATTATAAATTGTTTACTTTATAATATTATTAAAATAATAAGAAAAAAGTTAATTCTCGGTAAATTTTAGACAATTTTAATATCCCCAATATTTTTAAATAAACGTAAAAGAAAAATTGGTCAATAAACAAAATTTTATTTTATATCATGATTGGTTAAGCGTATTATGTAATTCCTACACTAAACATTATAGAATTAGATAGCGATATGACAATGCCGACATATTATTTATATTTATGTACAAGAAATCCATCCAATGCCCGCCTGATGAAAGAAACGTTAATAAATCGATTTTTCTCAGTACAAAAAATGGATTTTTTTCCTTTTAGAACAAACTATAAATATAACGTCTAAACTGAATGTGCATTTTTCTTGAGATTTGATACAAAAATGTAGGCACAGTTTAAAACAAATGATTTTTTATTAACTGTCAATGGTTGTAGCTTTTATTTCCAGTTGTTTGGACCTCAAAATAGGGTTGTTAAATTTCTGTACCGAATATTAAAACCTTCTGTATCTATTTAATTTCAATGGCCATCATCCAAATTTTTCTGCCGGGTATCGCCCAAAAGCTGGCGCCACAACTGCGTTTAGGACCTAAATAGGTTTAATAATCATAAGAAGTTTTGTTTTTATTTTTCATGTATACACCTTTAAAGTTTTTGGTAGAGTTACTGAACACTGTGTATAGATTTGCGTACATTGACAGTTTTGCCTGTACTTTGGTTCTTTTAAATACATAATTTATATCTAAGTCTTTTTAAACGCAACTGTAAGGCGTTCACGAATAAAATAATTATTTAATTTTAATACGCCTTAATAATAAACTCTTTGCCTAATTAAATAATAAAATTTTAATATTTCCCCAATGTCCAAGTGTTTTCCTTATACCTATACTAACTTAACCCAACAGGCGATCCTCTTTTAATCCCGTATATAGGCACAAATTATGAAGATCCGAATGTCTTGGCAAATGGCCAGCAGGTCAGGCATAAAACAAGATTAAATAATCTCTAACCCTGTTAATTAGTGTTTCTAAGTGGTCCCCTTTACCCGGATAATGTAAATTAAATAATTCATTTTAAGTTACGACCCTGTGTCATCTTAAGCCCCCGTGAGCAGTGTATTCAGGATTGTGTAATGGTAATGTGTGGGTTGTGTTATCTAAAAAAGGGCAACGCCTGTCTTTAAGTACTCCTTTCCCCAATATATTATATACTTAAAAATACATTAACTAAAACTTAAATCGGGTATAAGGGAGGTCATTTTAGTCCCTAGGCCAGTAATTAACTAAAGTACATGATAAGAACACTTTTTAAACCTTTTTTTTTCGGAGGGGTTTCCTTTGACTAGTATACCAAGAATATTCATACCGTTAAAAATGGAAGCGGCGCTTTAACCCAGCATGTTAATGTCAAATGTTTCGGATGTCGGACTGGGCAAACGCGTCACTGTTTTTGTCGAACAGGTTTACCACAACGTTTTAGATGCAATTTTTAAACAGTGTGCCAAGTATCGTAAGGGTTACAGTCAGGAAACCCGCCTAGTCCGATACCCAAAACATGTGTTTGAGTCCTATGTTTTCATGACTGTATTCCTTACCATTTTTGGCTCAATGTTTAAAAATTGCATCTAAATCATTGTGGTACACTTGTTCGACACAAAAAGTTACGCGTTTGCCCAGTTCCATACCCGGAACATTTGAAATTGACAGGCTGTGTTAAAACCGCCGCTTTCATATCTGACGGTATGAATATTCCTGGTGTCAAAAGAAACCGCCCTAAAAAGTTTTAAAACTGTTCTTATCAGCATAATAATCTACAGAATATTTTTAAAATTTGGCATTTTAAATTTCTTGGACGTATTATAAATACATGTATAATAAGAATTGTAAAAAGAGGAAGGTCAGCTTTAATTAGGGGGATAGTTAGGGGACTATTTTTATTGTTTTTTTTCGTAAAAAAAAATAGTTACTGACCTTACTTTTAATATACCTTATTAATTTTCATGCTAAAGACTTTGTTTTTCGAAAAAAAGTCTGGGTATATAATTTAAAAATGGTTTTAGAAATTTTCCTCAAAAAAATAGCATTTTCCCGCTATTTAACTTTAAATAGATTAAATTTTGATTTTAATTAAAAAAAGCTAACAATTAACACTTGCTATCCTGGTTTGTATTGATCTTAAAAAATTATAAGAAAAGAATTTTGTTTGACTTTTAAAACCCAGATTTTTGCTTCACACAGTTTTTTTGATTAAATGCATAATTTACGAGTTATTGGCGAGAAACCCATTAAACCGTTGACTTTTTCATCAAATAATTGTTACTTTCAATTGCAAATACCTTGAAAAATAATATATCAAATATTTATTTTTTGATTGATTCCTGTTGTTAAAATGTAATAAAAATTCTGCCCCTAGGCGGGGGGTAGCAACCACCCCCATGGTTTTGGATTCCTCAGTTCGATATAGGTTTTGATCCTTGGCCTATTTACTACCTTCTTTTAAAATTTGCTGCTTCTTTTAGAATTGCCAAGTTCTACCTTTCTTTGAGCTTTATGTCCTGTGCTAGTATAAAAATACGTTTATTTAGTGTCGTTATTGGTTAAAACAAAATATCAATTTTTTTAAACAAAATATATGAATAAAAATCTAGTTGAAATAACGGTTATGGTATTTTGTTTTATTTAAAATTTAATTAGGACTTTTTAGGAGAAAAAAATGGGCTTTATTTAAAACATTTTAATTGAAAATACAAATAACTAAAAAATTGATAACATCAATGTATCCTTTTTGTATCATTTCCTATCTTTTGACATAAACTTTATTAAGAATAAAAAGCCATTTAAACCATAAGTTAAAGAAAATAAAGAAATATAACCCTTTTTGTCTAAAAAACCTAAATTTTAATTACATTTTTTTAAAATATAAAACCTATTTGACTTTGAATTTATAACGTATATACTATAAAAATGGGAATTTTAAATATACGTATTTCTTAAAATGTTAATTTTGGGATGAAATTTCTTAGTTTTTGTATTAAACTAAGGATTTTAATCAAATTAAAGCCGTGTTTTGGTAAATCAATACTTTTTTAAAATTGTTTTAAATAAAAGGTAGCTAGATTAAAGCGCGGTTTACAAAAACTAAGATAAATTTACAGAATTATAAACAAATATTTTTTTAAAAATAGGCATTTGCACACACCAAAATTGTCAAAAGACTGCTTATTTATGTATGTGTTTGTGTGTTAAACAAGGTTAAACCTTTATTTCTGACGTATCTTTGATTTATCTACGATCGTATTCTACACCCTTTTCTTTTTCCTTTTATTTTAACATGGCGATGGCGCCCGGATTACCAAGTTAAATTTTGTCTTTAATCAGTTTAAAACCATTTAAAATCGGACCCAGTTTTTTTTAATATTTAAAATGTATCACATATTATCATAATTTTAAAATATTTTCTTGAACTTTGACACCCTGTACCTCAGTTAAGGCGTTAGAAGCTAGAGCGGACCATCTAACAATTTAAAAAAATGTGCCTAAACGAGTATTTTCCATGATCAAAGACTTATTTAGCAGAGCCAAAGTAGGATCAGAATTAATATAAGATATTTGTTAGCCTGATAAGTCCGCTTTAGCTCTAATAAATAGGTTTTATACTATTAATAATTCGCGTTAAAGTAATTTTTTTGTAGAATGGTCCGCTCTCTTGCTCTCAACGCCTCCGGTTAATCTAATCTTCTGTACTAGGGTAAGTTTAGTTAAATCAGCAATATTTTAACATTACAATTCTTCAGTTAAATTTTGGCCCGTTACTTAAGGACCAACCCTGTATATTATAATAGGAATGGGACAGTTTTAACAAAGACATTTTTTAAATATATTATGTGAATAGAGGGTACCCACCTGGAAAGCGTTTTAGAATCAGTGTAAGACGTTTACCAAATTTTTTGAACAAATAAAAAAATATGGTAAAGGTATTAGACTAAAAGTTATTAAGTAAATTTGGACAGGGTATTTTATATTAAGGGTTGACAGGTAGCATATCTCGGAAAGTAATAGACGTAGCACATTAGGAAAGTGTCGGTATAAGAAAATCGATCATAGAGACCTGCTCAAAATTATGTTAAATTCTTAATTCTAGTGGAAGGGGCGTAAAAGCTTTAATCATTTTTTACAGCACAATATTGCCCCAACAAAATTACCAAATAGGGTTTTTGTTTAAAAATTAAGATTTTGTTGATTAAGAAAAATGCCAACTTTGATCATAATATGAGTGGTATGATGCTAACCGTAACCATGGGCTTGCCAATCACAAAAATATTTTCAAAAATAAGCAGTTTTGGGGTTACAAATCATAAGCCAAATATTTCTTACTTAATAACTTTATGTTTTTTACACATTACCTTACATTTATCGTGAAAACATCCGTTTACTGCTTTTCTTTTTGTAAAAAACTTGACAGGTTGGAAATTTGTCAGAAATTGGCCAAAAAGTCGTTTTAAAGTCGTCTAGATATTCATGACATAACCTGCTTGTTTATTTTTTTAGTCAAATAAAACCGCATTTCTAAACCTGCCGGTTATATTTTACTGAAAACAATGAATAACAATGGTAACAGTATAGATATCTAGACGACTTTGAAATTCATTATTGGGCTAATTTCTGACACACTTCTTACCTGTCAAAGTTTTTTAGAAAAATAAAAGGCAGTAAACCGATGTTTTTACGATATTTATATAAGGAAATATGTAAAAAAGCATAAATTTATTAAAGGAATAAATATTTTGCTTTTAATTTATAACCCCAAAACTACTTATTTTCGGAAATATTTTTGTGATTGGCAAGCGCATGGACACGATTAAATTACCTTAGGGTTATATAACCCACATATTAGCATTTCACCACTAAATGTCTTGTATTGCTCCGCCCAGATGACCACTTTTAAGTATTTTGGGTCATTATTATAAATACTAGGTTAATGCAGGAAACATTTAAAACTAACAAAAATAAAATTAAACTGATTAGGACCTAGTACGTAGAACAGATACATTTCTGCTTTTTAAAATACAGACAATTTTCAAACAAATTAAATGTCTTTTGCCGTTTAGATTTTTACGTCACCAAGGCCATTTTGCGCCTTACTTTGGTTTTCACATAAAAACTTTTTTGTGTTTATTTTAATATATTGTAAATAAAAAACCATATTATACAGTTTTGACTTCTAATGTACAACTGCTAATATTAACATTTATTAGATAAATATTATTTATATATCTTATACCTGACCACGATAATGAGGCGCCAGTATTTTAGCCAATTTATAATACTGTCAAGATGGTATGACACAAATATTAGAAGTGGGTTTTCGTCCAATGCTGATGTTGCCGGTACAACTTTAAAAATTATTTTTAGTTTCACCAGAGGTTATTGTTTTCATTATCCGTGTCTATTTTTGTAACGACATCCTTATGAAATATATATATAGAAATAAAATCGGAAATTTTTACATTTTCCAATGAATTACTTAAATTTTTTAATTTAAAATAAAATTTAAAATTAGTTAAAAACGAATAAACTAAGATAAGAGAACATTATACATAAAATATATTTGGAATTTTAACAAAAAAAAAAAATATATAAAGGATGTTTCATTTTAAACAATAAAAACTAGAAATAGGTATTGATGAGATAAGTCGGGCCATTTTCGGCCATGTTTGATTTAAGGCAGATCAGTGGCGTAGAATTAGGGAGAAAACAAAAAAGAACCATATGTTGTAAACAAAATTTATTGGATTATTTTAATAGGCATAACTTAAAACAAAAACATACATGTGGTTTAAATATTGAAAATTAAAAATTATCAAAGCGACGACAGGACGATGAGGTACCTGGCAGAGCAAAACATTTTCCATGGTTCCGTAAGTCAAAAACCATTTTAAAAACTTTGTATGCAGGGTGTCCGCTAATGAATGGTACACAGAAAACCACAGATTCCTTATTCCAAAATATTAAGATTTAAGCAAACGTACCTAATATCTAAAAGTTTATAATAAGGAAGGTACGGGGGTGTCATAGTCATAGTGTCATAGTTAAAAAAAAAGTAAATTTATTTCGATAATTGTTCCCTCTTTTTTAAATATCTTAATAAAACGGTATCTAGGGTTTTTAAACATTAGCTTTTCAGATCGAATATTAATTTTTGTGTGTAGACTAGAGGGCGATGGGTACACTATTTAAAATTCTCTAAAACTACCCAATTTTTTATTACTATACTCTGTATGTATGTAAACTAGTAAGCTTCTTTTTGATTTTCTAGTGAATAAAGAGAGTTTGAGTTTGAGTTATGTTTTCTGCACAAAAATGGTATACTTAGTAAGAATCGGTCTTGACAACCGTTTTTAAGGTATTCAGGTTCGGTGCACCCGAAAGTATGTATTCATTCAATAACATCGTATTAGCTATAATTACAACTGCGCAGATATAAATAGCTGATATCTAAAAACTCCTGGATACCGAGTTTTATTAAACTGTTTAAAACATATCAAAAATTATTTAAATGCATGAATAAAAAAATATTTATATCTCTTTAACACCCCGTATCTTCCTTATCATTAACTCTTGGATATAGGTATGTTTGTTTAAATCCTAAATGGGTATTTTCGCATAAGAAATTTGTCTTTTTCTGTGTACCATTAATTAGCGGACACTCATCTGTATCATATGTATATAAAAACACGAATGACTGAAAACTATTCGACTAAACACTATCAAAATCTCTAAAATAAAACGAGTCCGAACCAATAATTTGAAGTCTCTAAACTAACCAAAAACATTAACAACTGGAAATCCTTGCAAAATATACAACCAAAATGAAAATGGCAAATTTTCACGATTTTTACCAAACAAAGCTTCGACAAGGCACGACACTGTCATCAGCTGATAATGCTACCAACTTTGAACAGAACTGCCAACTGTAATTCTCACACCCTCACGTCCCTGACAAAAGCTATCGCCGGTCTTGCTTATGTCTAAACCCCTTCTCATAAAGAACCTCTGGGTATACCCAAAAAGACTAGGACTATCAAAATATTTAAGTCGTATGTCCCCAACTAACTTCATAAATTTTTAAAAACTTTCAAAGCCGCAACATTTTCTCGTGGGCACCCTTGAATTGTCTCTGGGCCAGTAATTAAATTGACTCCATGATATTAATTCTTTTAAAACCTTTTTAGGGGGTTTGACCCGACTCTACCACTAATATTTATACCGCCATATATGAAAACGGCTCCTTAACTCAGCCTGTCAATGTCGAGTTTATCGGGTGTCGGACTGGGCAAACGCGTCACTTTTTTATCGGACAAGTTTACCACAATGTTTTGCATGCAATTTTTAAACATTGTGCCAAAAATCGTAAGGGTTATCAAATTTTAGCGATTTTGCCGTGCATCAAAATGGCTTTTATTTTTGAAATGAATATTTTAAAAATATATTGACTCGAGGAAAAATCAGTGGAGTATTTATTTTCTCTTGAAAAAAAAATTAATACAAATCTTGGTCGAACGTCACTGGTAAATTAAAAAAAAAACTTTTACAGCAAAAAATGTAATGTTATGGTTTAAAAAAGTGTACTTACTGTTTTGGACATATTTTAAGTGGTATGGTAAAACAGGATTTTTTTCCTAAAACTTTAACACCCTGTATTTGGGAAACGAGTCATTTTCGAACTTAATTTTATTTAAAAAATGCTCTTATTTTCTTGCATTTTATATTGTGTTAAGAGGAATGTATCAAATTTAAAACCAGGGTTCCGAAACAGGATTGAACAAGTTAACCTTGTTTACATGCAGTTTTTAAAAATTGTGCCAAAGATCGTATGGCTTACGGTTATAAAACCCGCCCAATCCGATACCCAAAACATGTCCATGGGTCTTAGGATTTCGTTTCTGTAATACTTACGATTTTTGGCACAATGTTTAAAAATTGCATTTAAAAAATAATAGTTAACTTTTTCGACAAATAAAAGTGACGCGTTCGCCTGGTCCAGCACCCAAAACATTTAACATTGACAGGCTGGGTTAAAGCGCCGCTTTCATATATAGCGTTATGAATATTCGTGGTAAAGTAGCCTTTTGACACCACCTAAAAAGGTTTCAAAAGTGTTATTATTCAAAAGTCCATTACATTACTGGCCAAGAGACTATAAATCAAGTAATAGTTTTTAAGATGACAACCACAGCCGAACATATTTTACTTAGTATACTCAAATAACGGGATTCGTAAATATGTGCCATGCTACCATTTGAAACTGTCTCTGACTTTTAATATCAGTGCTAATAAAAGTAGTTTTAACATTTTCTAATTTTTATCTACATTTATTTGTTATTTTATTGTATATAAAGAGTATATGGCAAGGGATCTAATGCGGTGTCATTTTTCTGAGAGATTTTTTTACTTTGTTTAGGGCGATTTGCTAGGTCAGAGGGCCAAATAGGTTGAGCGGGGATAGCTCCAGGGACCGGGATCCAAGCAATTACATTTTTTTTTAGGTAACTTGATGCGCTGGACTTTTCCTGGCGAGGGTGCAGCAGGTACCCTCGTACGCGGCGGCACAAATTAGGGGGCTACATTTTGGCAAATAAACAACTTATTTGTGGCATTTTGGCAATGAAAGGCATTTTTGCAAATATTTGCACCAGTGGGGAGGCGCCATTGAAAAAGTGGGGACTTTTTTTGGTTTTTGATTTCCAAGTCAAATTTATGTTTGTAGCGCCCAATACTTCCTCCTTCTTTAGTTGTGGGAGCGGCATTTCCTCTTTCTGCACAGGGTGACAGAAAAACGTAAGAATGACACTGTTAATGTGTATCCAACAATAAATATTTAACAGATTCTTTGGTATTATTTGTTTAAATAAGCGTTTTATCGTTTTTCCATTTTATTTTGTTATTTTGTTAATGTTTACAGAGTAAAGTTTACATTATTATTTTTTTATTTTTGGTAAAAAGTTGGACACTTTTTTAACTATAAATAGGTATGTTGTTATTTTAAAAAATTAACCCTATTAAAGACTACAAAGATCTTTCTTAGCTTAATTAAAAATTAAGAATATAACTTACGTTCTGTTATTGAATTCTAATTGCGTTCTTAACGTAAACAAAACTATTGAAACAGATTATAAATTCAAATAAATTGCTCTTTAAATTTATGAATTTTACTGAATTTATGACATAAATCTTAGGCAATTTCTGATTGTCCTTTTATAGCGATTTTAATATTCTCGATAAATGACGTTTTCCTTTTCTTGTTTTTTTTTCGTTTTTTGGCATAAAATGCATTTTTAAAATGCTGCCAGCTGCTAAGCAGATATGCATCTAATTATTATTTAATGCTTTTCCAAGAATTCTGTAAATAGACCGTGCCTGCAAATAAATATGAAATTTTGATGATGAGATACTTGACATCAGCTAAAAGGCCGTTGAGTAGATCTACAAATATTTCTTGTGTAAAAATTTAATTAAAGTATTTAAATACATTAAATAATCTAATTAAAAAAAAACATGTTTTAACTACATATTAATTTTAATAAAGGGTGGTCCCTCTATACCTTTTTTTATCTTTTAAGATAGAAAAATGAACTTTGGTATATCGTTATTTGACCTAATTTTGGATTGATTATTCAATTTACTTGTATTCTATTAGTTCCTGTTTAACCGAAAATGCCTGCTATTTTAAAATTTTAAAAGGAACCACTAATATAATATTTTACTCTGATAAAATACTACATTCTGAATACATTGACATCCTCAATTACACCTCACATGTTTCTTTTGACATTTCTGCTGTCAATGGCTACTTGACATAAAATAAACCATTTTTGCCTGATTATGGCACTCTAGATTAAAATTTTAAAAAATAAATTTTTGGTAGCAGAAATGTAAAAGAATGACCGGTGAGGTGTTTTAAAGTAACAGTAATTTCCGGTTAAACTGAAAGTAACAGATTACAAGCGAATAGCAATTCCTAATTATAACAAATAACGATATACCAAATTTAATTTATTTATCTTAAAAGGTAAAAAAATTATAGGGAAACCACCTGTGAGAAACACACGGTACAGAAATATTTATTTAAATAAATTATTTAACTAAAAGAGTAACCCTTAGTATCTACACAGAGTAATTCTTTACTTATACGCATAAACGTAAAGGCGCAATTCCATTAAAGCAACACTAGCCGACATATGCCACATTAAATTTTATTATTATTATTTTTTTAAATCTAATAATATATTAAATTAATATTATTAGTTTTAATAACTTAAAAATAAAAAAAATATATAAATAATAATTTATAATTTGTTTTTAATGTAAGAATTTTAGTAATAATAGAATTTAGTGTGGCAAGCAAAAATAAAAAAAATATAAATAATAACTTATAATTTGTTTTAATGTAACAATTTTAGTAATAATAGAATTTAGTGTGGCAAGCAATGTCGCCTAGTATTGCCTCATTGGAATTTCGCTTTAAGATATTGTTTCTAAGGACAAACAATAACCAATATTGAAAAAAATGTAGTAAATGTAGTAAAATGTTTTAAGTTAGTAAGATAACCAATTATTTTAAATTAAATAATGCCACCAATTATAAACAACACTAATAGATAGTAAACTATTTGTTGATAAAGAAATATACAGCGTGTTTACTTAAGTTTGCAACATATGGAAAACTTTTTATTATTAATTTTACGAAAAAAATTCTGCATGGTCTAAAACCTAAAGTGCAATCATTAGATATGAATTTTTTTAAGTGTTATACTAGGTATCTCAATATATGAATTTTACTTAAGTAAAAAGTACTATTTATTTTTATAATATAGACAATTTTTATAAGAAAAGATGTTAGGGATGACAAATACCTTTTAAATATCCAAATTCGTTTATTTAAAAGAAAAAAAAATACATTTTTTCTGCGATAGCGTTTCTGTATTGTTTTATTTTTTCGACAGTTTTTAAGCTTTTTTACATATTATATTTTAAAATAAGTATGCACTATTGTACAGACTTCAATTTTTACCAATAATGCATAAAAAATTGATAGAGATTTTTTTTGCATATTTACATATTTATTTTAGTCCCAAACATCTTTTTGTTATAAAAAATTTCGATATTTTTTTAACATACCCCGTAAACCACTGCAAAAAAATAATAGGTATCTTATGATTGCATTTTAGGTTTTAGGCCATGCAGAACTTTTTATAAAAAATAACTTTTTTCGTAAAATCAATAATTAAAAAGTTTTCCATATAGTGCAAACTTAAGTAGACAAGCTGTATATTAAAAATATCTTTCTTCCTAGGCTTACTACCACGTTGTCTGAAAGGTGCTGTTAAATGAAAAAAACTGCATGTTTCAATGGTTAGATAACGTTAACGGAACAGGATAAAAAATTGGGTTATACATCTAGTAGCTCGACATCAACAAAATTTTGTTACTTAAGCATATGCCTTTGTGGGCTGTTATAAAGATAAAAAAAGAAAATTGATAGGATCTTTGAAAATATAATTATTAATAGTCTAATTATATTTATCTTAATATTTTAGCCAAGTCTTTTGCTAACAACTTAATTGTTTTGATAATTCAATTCTGGATTTTTATTCAAATATATCACGCATTTAAGCGCATAATATCTCTTATTTAAGTAGCTACTTACATTAGGTTTTATGTATAATTGTTACGTGTAATGTTATCATAACATTTATTATTGTGAAGTTTACTTGGCTGCTTTCTGGAACCTAAATATTTGTCAAAATTAATAATTATGTTAAGATATCTTTATTGTTGCAGTTATATACTTTACAGGTAAATCGCATTTTTTTAAAATGAAAAAAGTGCCACAGCAACACAGCAATCATAAAAATAAACGGTAATTTTCTAGAAACCGGCGGCAACTCCGATTTTGACGAAATTTGGTTTACGAGGGTTTTTGGGGTGCTGATCACGAATCTGAAATAATTATTTGGCGGAAACGTTTCGTTCTCGAGATATCCATCATCAAAGTTGGTATTTGAACTAAGCTTATTTTCACTATATTCCTCCTTCTTTTTGCAAACAATTCTTAATTTAAAGCTAAAGTGTCACACAATATTTGATTTTCACCTTTTAAAACCCCGTTTTTCTAGGTTTTTTACATTATTTTTGCAATAAATTGCGTGGCTTTTCTTTGATAATGCGGCAACCATACATACACATAGAGCTTCATGGCACACTGGGATTGAAATGATTCAAAGTATAGCTATGCAATTTAATGCAATAATAATGTAAAATACGTAAAAGAACGGGGTTTTAGGAGGTGAAAATCAAACATTTTGTGACACTTTAGCTTTAAATTAAGAATTGTGTTCAAAAGAAGGGGAATATAGTGAAAATAAGCTTAGTTCAAATTTGAACTTTGATGATGAATATCTCGAGAACGAAACGTTTCCGCCAAATAATCTTTCGGATTCGTGATCAGCGCCCCAAAAACCCTGTATACCAAATTTCGTCAAAATCGGAGTTGTCGCCGGTTTCTAGAAAATTACCAAATAAACATTTCTTAAGGTAGGGTAAAAAGATAAATGCTCCAATAGGTGTATAATATTTTATATACAGATTGGCTAAAGCTGATCTATGGAAAGGATTTTTGTGTAACGAAGATAGATACTCAATAGAACTATGCAAGTACAAAGAAATAAGCATAAACAAGTGTTGCTACCTTGCTTTTGGTAGGGGCCCACTAAATTGTTTCGGGTCCGTCGGATGGTTTAAAAGTAGTGCCACAATTAAAGTTGCTAGAGGCGTGCATAACTTAGAGTAAGTTATAAATTTTTCTCCTCTTAGTTTTTTCTTTCTTATATTTTCATAATTAAACCTGTATTTTTGTATTTTACACTATTATATACCTACGCCATATTCAATTAAAAGCTTATCCATCATGATCAATAACCTTTTTTTATCTACCTAAAATGAGACAAAAGTCTTAGGCTTTCCGAACAGCCGAGAAGACCGATCTTGATTCAAATGACGTGTTGCTTAAGTCAAAGCGCTATTGGTTTGAAGGGGTAAGTCGTCGGTAAAGGCTTTCTCGCTTACCGCTTACTCTTTTATTTCAACTGAAGCTTTCGGTGTGCTAGGTAATAGTACTCGTAAACAAAAAAATTAATATTTTAAAATGGTACTGTTTTGCTCAGAGCGCCGAAAAAGTCATTGGGCGTTTGATTTTTACATCAAAAACACCCCACCCCTTACTTGATGTTGTGGCATTTGAAGAGGGGTGGAAATTTTCTGCGGCGTTGGGTATTGTCTATCCTGCTTTAATATACAATAAAAATATTTATTTACTCTCTGTAAAAAACGTATATCAAAGGTTTTCAAACGGCGCTTCGGCTTACCTCTTCAAAAAATGTAGCAACACTGAAGAATGCTTTATTTCTTTTTTATTTTTCCAATAAGTATTTCTTTTCTTTACACAAAAATCATATGCTTATGTTTAATTTAGTCAGTCTGTGTATAAAGTAGTCTATTTTGGAAAACATAATTTTAAACGAAATTTTTATCCATTTAACACACCTGCAAGAAATACTTAAAATTGCAATTAAAAAAATTAAATTATTTTGGCATCTCTTTATTAGGCAAAAAGCCTTTTTATTTTATTTTTAAATATTTATTTTTTTTGTAATATTTGTATTTTTTAACATTCAGTCAGTAATGTCCTTTTTAACACGCTTTTATTAACTTGGGTTGTAACTATCTATCTGGCTGCCTATGTAACGGAATCTTTGAGCCTAATTTTAACCAACTTCCTGCTATTCGATTTCTTTGAAACTTTGCACACGTATTAAGGAAACATGACAATGCAATAATCTGCAAACAGTATCCCGTTATCTTTTTTGGATCGCCAGGAAAAAAAATTCCATTATATTATAAAAACAACACCTAGGTCGCCATCTGTTGGCAACATTTCAAACTTTGCTACTTTTAAAAATCGTACGTTCTGGCGGATGCGCCAGATTAGACAATTGAATAATCGAACTTGACAACATTTGCCGACGGGTTGGGGACCAGGGGCTCAATTCTGCTAAATTGAACTCATTCGTTCGCTGAAAGTATTCGTTCCGGGAGCGTATAACAATCATCTGTTTTTTTTTAAACGCTTTTTTAACGAACGAATAACCTTCACTTGTTTTTTAAAACAGGCGGTCATAAAACAGAAATCTGTATTACAAACTGACATCTGAAAAAATTAACAGTCATAACATAACCTAAAATTCCTTTAATGTGAAATGAAAGTTGAAAAAATCATTAAAATATCACTTAAGGTAAGTAAACTAAAGTAAACTCATATTTAGAAAAAACATTTATGGTAAATTTCTTTTTAGTTTAAAAGGTAATATTTTAAAAAATATTTGTCTTATTTATGCAAATTGGGTAATTGTTTCGAAAGTTGGAGCAACCCCCATTTTGACCAAATTTGATATACAGGGGCACAGAACTAATAAGAAAGGGGCTGGTTATTTTCTTTTGCTGCTTAATTAAATAGTATGTTCTAATTTACTGTTATATTAAAGAATTTTGTGCAAAAAGACGGGGGAATATAGTGAGACATTCCTATTCTAGCCCATTCTTGACAAAATGGCGAAAAAATTTTTAGTGAATAAACTGGAGCATTTATTTTTAAAAAATTAATTGATATAAC
Organism: Listronotus bonariensis; assembly: GCA_014170235.1. Lineage (NCBI taxonomy): Eukaryota > Metazoa > Arthropoda > Insecta > Coleoptera > Curculionidae > Listronotus > Listronotus bonariensis. The sequence continues at coordinate 146,657 of JACEGR010001284.1, forward strand.
GAACTAAAAATGAAAAATAATTAATAGTTTAAAAAAACTAAAAAACACGCTTTTATATGCAACCGAACTAAAAATTAAAAAATAATTTTTTTATTAAAAAAATATTTTCACTTCATAGTAAAAAGCGTGGGGTGCATTTTACTATTTTTTCATTACTTTTCCATTATAGATATTGGCAAATATAATAATTATAACATTTAATATATTAAGCACCCCACGCTTTTTACTATGAAGTGAAAATATTTTTTTAATAAAAATTATTTTTTAATTTTTAGTTCGGTTGCATATAAAAGCGTGTTTTTTTAGTTTTTTAAACTATTAATTATTTCTTGTTAACTTTATTCGTAGGCGTCGTTCAAACCGAACTTGAAATGACACTATAAATAAGATAGATAGATAGAGATAGGCGACAAAAATATTTTGAACCGTATTAACCAGAAAAAATGGCTTAAGGTGCACTAGTGTTGGAATCGCTAAAATTACTTAAGTTCTAGAATATTTAAAAAACCGATATCGCTCGATTTTTGTGATGAGTACTCGAGCGATTATTCGACTGATGAAAAACCGAAAATACCAGTTTTTAACTCATAGCTGTAGCAGTGGGGTGCAAATGCAATATCGCGATTTATCTATCCTTGTTGTACATCACGCTGGTGGATGGATGAACCACAAAATAATAAACCTTGTCTAATTTTATTTATCTACTATTTCGCAGGCCAGCGCCAGCCCTCGGTGCCGAGAACCAACTAATGGTTTTGGTTATTTTTTAAACGGTTTTGGTAACAAGGCGAATCATCAACAGCTTCGAGCACCAAGCGAGAAATAACTCGAGTACTTGAGTGATCACTCGATTATTTAAAGTACTCGCTTTTTTATTCTTACAGGTATTCCCAATACTAAGTTACACATTATGGGAAAGTTAAATACTGGCTCCAAAGCTTTTAAAATTTATTAGGGAAAGTTTATGTACATACTTTGCAGTATTATTAAAAGCTATAATATGAAATCATATTAAAAAGAAAATCTGTATTTATTAATTTAAGTTTTTTGGCATATGTATAATAAGCAACAATAATAATAAGAAAATATGCAGAATGCGACTTTTAAAGTTAGTTCCATTTAATAAAAATAAAAAGAGCCAGAGACTTAAGAACAGATTTGGTTTCTTCAAGTTTGTAAATGCAGAAAGCCGAATAATGAAATTAGTAAAGTGTACTTAGTCCATAATTCGTTGTTATTGCATGACAAGCTAAAATTATACATTTAATGATTTGTTAACTGGATACTATATTTAACGGTAATGCAGAAGTTATTTCAAAGACGCCATAACTATAATAATAACATGGCAGTGGCATGTAGCATAATTTTAAAATAGAAATATACTCTTTTAAATTTATTTATAGGCCTTAAACAATACGTCGAAATAACCGAATAATTGTCGGTGTTCTTGAACTATTAAAACTGAGTATGCAATTTATGTCGACCATAGGCAGATATAAACACAGTAACTAATTAAAGTTTTGTTTGATCAATCCGGACTTGCATTTCCTTTTAATAAATATTTTTTAAAAAATAGACTTGGCTTTTGCCTGACACATTTATCAAAATGGTAACTGGTATCTTATTTGTATAAAGTAAGCCTAATTGCACATCTTGCATATCTTTGATTGTATGGATTGCCAATCTCATTACTTTCGAGAAAAAAAAGTTACTTTTATGGGCAAAAAGATGTATTTGTGAGCTTGGGTACTAGTCATCCCCGAGAGTTGACGAGCGGGCGCTAAAAAGACTATCCCTGTTATCGAAAAGAATTTAGCAACGCCTTGCCTGGGTTTTCCGTTCAAAGCATGTTCGAAGTACGGTAGCTAAAGACCGTGTACGGAGAGCATGGTGTGCCCGTATTGTATTCTGCCATGTGTTTTAAATACGCATGTTCGTGGACCCCTTGATTTGTTTACTGCGCGAGGTTGTAAAAACCCGAAAAATGCTTCTAGCCAGCGCGGATCTATATGTGGGTTATCAAAAAGCGCATCCAGTCAATACAAATGACCAACCACAGAACAAAGTTGTATAACTTTTTTAAAATAGTAAAAAATGTATATAACACACTCTTGTACCACATTATATATTTTCGTCTATTCGAAAATTCTTGGGTATTGGGGTAAGACCTAAATAAAAACCCTTGTCAATGTTGGTTTTTACAAGTCACATATATATATTTTCTAAATATTGACGTTTCGGCGAATAAGCTTTCATCAGAATGTTATTTTTTTAAACATAAATTCTTGGTAACCAACAAACATTTTTAAAAAACAATATAATAGTTGTTAAACTAAGCTGTTACATTTTAAAAAAACAAAAACAAAACATTTAGATATATTACAAAAATATAATATTACATGTTGGCGGTTTTAAGGATCGTAATTGACTAAGTTAAAAGTGTATTGATGGAGATTAAAACTTTTTATTCTTGAAACTACTTCAGCATCAAATGTTTTTGTTAATTAATAAAGATAATTTCTTTTTATATCTGCTAGGCAAGATGTACCTCTATAGGTACTTAGTTAATCGTACCCAAAATATTTTTTTAAACTTGCCAATGATGCCATAATTACATTCTATCGTTGATATCGTTTAAATTCTAAACTGCAAAAATGTCTCTCATTTTGTTACACAATTTTATACAGGTTGTCTCTAGAAGATCTAACACACAATTTTTGCCTTAGTCTAAAGGTGGTTGATTTTAAAGATACAGGGTGTCAAAAATTCCAACTGGTGTTAGTTTTATAAATTGATGGTAATAATGACTGTATTCTCAAGATATTTTGCTGGAATGCCAAGATATTTGGCTGGAGAGGGCTTTAAACAATAAAAGGTTAAATCTGCTCGTATATTTATTGTTGTATTTAGAGGGCGCCACCTGCGGTAATTTGTAAACATTTAAAACAAAAATACTTTTTTAAATCATTCTGTATGTAACACTCAAATAAAAATCTTAATTTCTAAATGTAATTTACTTAAAAGGTAAGTTGAGCAGCCGTTTTTGGATATCTAGAATTGAAAAACCTATTTTTGTATGGCCAGGTCTTAACCTTATATGCAAATTTTAATATAAATGTTTTGTGGTTAGAGATGATAGTAAAGTTACAAATTGTGAAATATTTAATCGTCAAAATTATTTTTATTGGTCTAATGAAACTCCACAACTGCCAGCCCTGCGCAGCTTAGAGCATAGATTTGAATTTAATGTGTTATGTGGCATTTTAAAAAACTTGTTGACGAAATTCCTTCATTTTTATTGCGAGATTGTGCAGTTTGTCTTGTCAAACCATTGCATACTTTATATAACCTTTCCCTTAGAACCAACTCTTTTCCCCTAAAGTGGAAATATGCCACAATATGCCCTATTTTTAAGGGAGGGTGCGTAAGCGATATCGAAAATTACCGCCCTATTTCTATTCTCTCTAATTTCTTAAAGTTCTTTGAAATTTGTATCTATGAGAATTTATTTTTACAAGCAAAAAATCTTATATCCCCTAAGCAGCATGGTTTTTTACATAAGGTCAACAGTTACCAATCTGACCTGTTTTTTACAAAAAGCATATGCAGCTGTTAACAAAAAATCTTAACTGGATGTCATTTATACTGACTTTTTGAAGGTTTTTGACAAGTTGGATCATGGAGTGGTAGCAAGTAAGATGTTCTCAATGGGCTTCAATTGTAATATTGTAAAGTTTTTTGTATCATACCTTAAAAATAGAATTCAGGTGGTCGAGTACGATGGATTCAGATCAAAAGAATTTTCTCTTGCTCCCCTTATCTTTGCAATCTTTATAAATTATATTACCAATAACATTACTAGCGAATGTCTTCCGTTTGCTAAAGACATGAAATCTTTTAAAATTGTACATTATTTGGATGACTGTTTGCAGCTGCAAAAGTGAGTGTTTCTGAGTGGTGTCGGAGAAACAGGCTTTTCTTAAATATTCAAAAGTATAAGAAAATGTCAATATCCAACATACACCATGAAGTTACCTTTTAATATGCTTTGAATGGCTCTTTGCTTCCGGACAGTGAGACAGTCAAGGATCTAGGTGTAATAGTTGATTAAAAAACTATTATTGATTATTCACATCAGTGAGGTTACCCAGTTTGCTTTGAAAACTTTAGGATTTATTATACGAGCTACTTCCGAGTTTTAGGATTCCGCCGGTATGATTGTCCTGTATAATTCTTTAGTAAAGTCTAAGCTTATGTATGCTGCTCCAGTATGGTTTTCTAGTTATGATGTCCACGGCACAGGCTCGAGTATGTACAACGTAAGTTTCTGAAATATGTCTTATATATATTGGATCACGTCCACCCAGTAAGAGGACTGGATCATACTGTGCTTTTAAAAAGGTTTAATTTTTTATCTTAAAAAATGTACAGTTTGCGCGAGTCACTTGGTTTTGCATAAATTGTGCAATAGCCAAATTGATTCGCCTAAGCTTTTAAGTCAACTGAACTTTTATGTACTCCCGGCAAATACCTGTAGACATCTTAAATTTTATCTACCCTCTACCAACACTTATCCATCCCGGAAGGAACCGATTTATCGAGCCTGTTCGTGGTTCAATCTAATTAATAATAAAAGTGAGATAGATTTAAGCAATACATCATTAAATAGCTTTAAAAAATGTAATATTAAGGTATTTTAGTTCAAACGAAATTTAGGTCTTATGTACTAAATCATTTTTTATGACTGAAATTTATATATCATTTTTAATTTTTTAAAATTTATTTTAATATTTTTATGTAATATTTAATTTTTTTGTTACAATTTATGTATATTTTTTTGTGTATCATTTTTTATATTATCTCTATATAATGATTTTCCTGTTGGACAATAAACGGATTTTAATTTTTTAATTTTTGATTTAGATTTTGGATACGAAGGCTAATAATTAGAAAGAAAACATTAATTTTAGTTGTATTTTTAGGTAATCGGTTAATAGGTCTGTTTTTAATGAAGATTATACTAACAGGATAGAGGTGTCCTAAAATGTTTACAATCAAATTATGCCTGCAATTCGAGCAATAGTGCCATAGGACGATTTAAACAATATCTGGTTTCAGCAGCACGGCTGTCAGGCCGGTAATATAAGGGATGTTCATTACGTTTTGACAGCAAATTTTGGCGACAGAATTGTTTTCAATTTCGGTCCCGTTAGATGGCCAGCGGGGTCCCCAGATATGCCTTAATTTTTATTAATAGCGCTAATTCAGAAAAGCGTGTGCAAAATCTTTGTTAAAATTAATTATAATACCTTGGGTCATGTAACAAAAACTGTAATAAAAAAACTGTCAGAAATGCATAAATAATAACACTCGGCATTTTGAAGTGTAATTTTAGTGCTGATTCTTAAGTTAATTGTCAATTTGTTTTTTTATTAGAATAGGTAATTTACTTGTTTAGTTCTAACCCTGTGTTGTTGCGCCTTGTTGTAATATGTAATAAATAATTAAATAAAAAAAATATTATTTAAATATTGTTTGGATTGTTTTAACCCACCTAACATTATGTTTTTATGCAGTGTTGTTAGATTTCCCCAAAAATTTAAATCTTTAAGTTTTCAAGGTTACCAAACATTTTTTCTTTATTGTCCTTTACAATTAAAAAGGTAATAAAGATCTTTTTTACTAAATGTTAAATCCAATATGGCGACCTTAAAAAAAAGTTGACTCCAGAAAAGCAAAACGGTAAAAAAAAAATCTGATTTTAAATTCATATTTAACACAAAGAGTTTTTTTCAAAACTGTATTTATAGATTTAAAAAAATTAGGCATTAAAAAAGTTATCGCTTTTTTTAAATGCAACATTTCAATCATTTTCATCAAAAAATCTGGAAAACCCAAACTGCTGAAATTATTCTTGGACCTAAACCTCCAACATAATTGTCTTAAGCTTTTCCCCTATAAACGTTGTTTTTTTCCGGTAGCTTTCAAAATAGCTATACATCCACTACAAATTTTGGACACACTGTAGATAAAATACCTTTTACCAAAATACTTTTATTGGACAGTAAAGCATTAAGCAGTGTTAATGATTGGTTTAACTATTAGACTAAATTGTTAAACCGTACCTACTTATTTCATTAGTTCTTGTTATTACATGACAAGTTTAAATTATACATTTAATGATTTGCCAAGTGATTAGTTCATTTAATGTTAATGCAAAGCTATTTTTAAAACACCATTATGATAATTAAGACCTGCAGCTTATTTTTCATTTACCAATGAATTCTCAAGTCAATAGATCAGAAACATTCCTATTTTGCAGAATGTTTCAAAATTTACTACAAATCCTTTAATTGCGTTTTGTTGTTAATCGTTAAAATATATTTTTTCCTATAAATATGAGCTAAATGATGGCAATATTTTCTGATCAAAACTAATGAAAATTTGCACACACACCGTTTTAACTGTCATTATGTTGTCTATAAAAAATATTATATTTTATAGGGGACTTATGGAGGGTAAAGGCTAATAATAACTAAAATTTTATATTTAGTTCTTTTTAATTTAATCTGCACCAGCCAGATGGTCATAAAAAATTTAGACTTTATGTGTTGCATTTTTGTGTGTTAACAGTTTTTAAAAAATGCCTTTAAATAAAGGAGAAGCAACTAGGTATAATTAAAATCAAAGAAAAACATAAGATAATAGGCTCTGACTGCTTGTTTTAGTAATGTTTGTTATTTGTTGTCAATTAGTTTTGTTTTAAATATCCCATGGTGATTGTCACTATTGACATTTTATTTTGTTTTTTCCTGTGGGGGAGGGGGAAGAGTAAAACTAACAATGGCTGTAACTCAAAGAGGGTGCATTTTAGCATATACGGTTATAAAAAAGAAAACTTTATAGCAGCTCAAACCACGTCCTTAAAATATTTTGAAACACCCTGTTAGAAACTTTATTAGCTCAACCCCCAAATACGAATTATTTATTTGAATACTTTAACAGTGTGCAAAAGCTTTTAACAATTTTTTTTGCAATTTACTCGTATTATATGTATTTATTTCTATAACTTTTTTCCCACACATTCTAGACATACATTGTTAATGTGTTACTTATAAAAAATTAAAAACAATGTATTAATATTTAAATTAACTTTTTACAGGACCGTTAAAAAAATGCTGTTTATATAATCGTTAACATGGAGTTAAAGTACTCCATTCTAGTGCACTACATAAAGTATTAAAAAAAGTAACTTTTTTTAACACTTTAAAGCTTTTTATCACTTTGGATTAGTGTTTTGTTTCAATGCCTAATACAATAAACTTAAATATTAATTTATGCAATGTAACAGTAAAGGCGACATCGGCTGAACCAAAGGGTCAAGTTATCTTTGATTTCGTCATTATTTCTTTTAGTTCATGTCTCACTAGTTTTAAAGGCTGACAGTTTGCAGATAAATTTAATAAAAAGTATTGAAAATTAATAGTACTTTAAATTTGGATGACTAACAAATTGAAAAGGAGTTTATACTGTTTTAGTATTATTTCTACAAAAAGTTAGTACATACAATTTTTTAAAATTAAATAATGCATAGGTATGAAGAGGATAATTCTATTTTAAAAAATAAGAAGACTATGATTTTTTGTTGCAATATAATGGCTGTGCTGTAAAAATTAAAATTAATAAGTTTAGATAAATAAAACATGTATAAAATGGTATTTTGGGAAATTTTAATACGGTCATGAAAAAATATAGTATGTAACACGTCATGCATAAAGTGTCTTTTTACTCATGGGATTGCCGCACTCGCCTGACGGCTCGTGCTGTCAAACTTCCCATTCGTAAAAAAAGGTATCACTTTATGCACTTGTTACATAAATTACTATTACGAATGTGTTGTAAATAATGGAAACTGAATAAATATTTAATAGGTTAGGTAATTCAAATAAATAAATAATGCTGCTCTTTTCACCATGTTTTTGGTGTTTTAATATTGACTATTTTCAATGCCCGCAGGATCCAAAGCCATCTAGGAGTTATTTGCTATTAAAAAAAAATAACAATTATATTGTTTAATGACAATTAATACAAATACACTATTATTAACTAAGAGGAGCCTACAAGGTAGTCTTAGGTCCCGCGCCTGCTGAGTTTTTAATTGTTCAACCAATATTTTAGATTCTAAAGTATATTTATATTATTTTTATTTATTCTTTACCAGTGTTTTTTAAGAAACCGTAAGTATTTTTTATTCTAAATGAATAATAGACGTAAAATAATAATATTGTAATATTTGTATCAAGTTTATGGTAATATTTTTGATTTTTCATTTAAACATAAATAATACAGAATTGTTTTAAATTCTTATTTTTTCTATGTCTTACAGCTTTTTTTCTTTTGATTTACTTAAGTTTATATTTTTTTCTTAGAGGTGTTTTTTTATAAAGCTACTTGTAAAAGTATTTTATATTTTTACCAAGAATCACCTTTTAATGCCTTGGCAATAGCATTATTACAAACCTGACAAAATGACAATATATGTTGCATATTAAAATTTTAGCTGAGTAATCAAGCAATTAATTTAAATCAATAAACTAAAATTTAGGTATGTATTTTAGTGTAAGCCTGGTTTAAATTTTTATAAGCGTTTTTTTATTTCGTAAAGCGTATTAAAAGCTTAAAATACGGGGTGTTACTAAGTTATAAACGTTTAATAAAAAAGAAAAAGCTAAAATTTTAAACCTGAATAATAGGTAATTTTTAAATATATGTTGCATATTCCACATGCATTGGCAAATTTTTATTTAAGTTTGTAACGTTTGTCGTATTTATAGTCTTCAAAATATACTATTTATTTTTTAAAGATTTAAAGGTAATTATTACTAAACAAATGGTTCTTAGTTTTACGACACGAACGCGCATTTTTAAAACAAATGGCGCAATAAATCCATTTAGTCTATGCAATGTTTAATTTTCCAGAGTAATCAAGCAATTGATTCGAAGCAATAAACTAAAATTTAAGTACGTATTTTAGTGTAAACCTAGTTTAATTTCTTAAATTTGGTAAAGCGTATTAAAGGCTAAAAATACGGAATAGAATAATACATAAAAAATTATTAAAGTGATTGCAGGTTGGTATTTTCACCAGCAAATATCGTAATTAAAAAAAAATACTTTTTACATATTTTATATTATTTTGTTCCAAAATATGTATAGATGATTTTATTAAAAATACAGGGTTAATTACGGTGAGTGTCCTTTTAAAATATTTTGGAAACTACGAAACATACACATATTATAATTAACTAACATTAAGTAAAAACTTTGGGCTCTGGTGCATTATCTAGGAAGATGGTAGTCAGATCTGGGTGGAAGACAGAAAGGGTAAAAAAGAAAAGTAACCTTAGCTAGTAGTATTGGCTGATTTACTTAGAGGTCCAAATTTTAAACTGTCATGGTGTTTGTGATCAGTGCTGTTTGGCAATTTATCTTGGAAAAACTTAGCCCCCGGCACAACGTCTAAAACGTATTTAAACCATATTATGAAAATCGTCATTCTCCGAGAAATGTGTTTCGTGCGCTTCGGGCAACTTTTAGTTCACGCTTAATCGACCTACTATCTACCTACATCACAAAAGTTTAAACTCCAGTTTTTAATATTGGATAATCCTTGACCAAATAGGCCACATCCAGCACGTACTACAGAAAATATTGCGGCAGTAGCTTTGACTGTACGCGATGATCCTGACGAATCGATTTGGCCCTCGGATATTGGACCTTAAGAACAGACCATGTTAAGCGTAGTCAATGCCTACATTTAAAAGACATAATCTTTAAAAAAATAAATGTAAGATATAGTTCTTGATGATAATAAATATTACTTTATATATATATATATATATATATATATATATATATATATATATATATATATATATATATATATTTTAAATTTTTATAAAAAGTACCTTCAAATGAATCACCCTTTATTTTCAACCAAAAAATTTTGCAAATTTTTCTAGTTTTTAGGGAGATTTCGGCTATTTTGGTTTAAAATATATATTTTTTCATAATATCTTTAACCTAACAGAAAATGCCTATGCCAGAAACAACTGTTACGATTACCTTTTGTAATATGCATAAGTACGACCTATTTTACGTTTTTTTTTTTAAACAGTTGTTTTATACATATTTATGAGTCTTTTTCGCAGTTTTCTGCTAAGCACATATATGTAAAGTATTAACTTTAAAATTAATTTGTGTGTTAAAATTTATCGAAAAACCGAAACGTAATATATTATTTATATTAAATTGTAGTATTAAATAGCAAATGCAGAGAGAACAGATTATTGTGTCAATTTGAAAATAATTACCTTTTGCCTAATTGCCAATTAAATTTGGCACTTTACTGTAAAATAATTAAATTTTCTCTAGTTATGTGGACTTTATTTGACAAACAAATAAAGCGATTATTAACTAAAATATTATAACACAAGTTTAAATTTTAATAATAAACCAATATATAAATTTAATAAAAATAAAAAAGCGTCAAAAATTAAAACTATTAGGTGGCAAAAATTACCATAAAAATATTTTTAAACAAAAAAAATGATTGAATTAAACTAACTTTAATATAAGCAAACATTTTTTGCAACATTAATTGTTTTAAAAACTACTTTGTTTAGTTATGAAATTGTTACTTTTTTTTAATTTTATAAGGTAATTAACACGCTTTTATTAACTTGGGTTGTAACTATCAATCTATCAATCTGGCTGGCTATGTAACGGAATCTTTGAGCCTAATTTTAACCAACTTCCAGCTATTTGATTTCTTTGAAACTTTGCACACGTATTAAGGACCCATGACAATGCAATAATCTGCAAACAGTATCCCGTTATCCTGCTTTGGAAAAAAATTATATTATTATAACCACTGCTGGATACAACCAAGTGTCATCTGTCCTAGAAAACTGGGTTAATTTTCTTTGTCATCTGTCACCTGTACGTCCCAGCGGTACCAACCACCGGCCATTTCAAGAGTTCGATCTGAATCGATTTTACTCAAATTTTATATTAGGTTATTTTCAGAAACTCTATCTGAAAAACTTTGCTATTCTTGACAAAGAAGAATAATTAATAGTTTAAAAAACTAAAGAAACACGCTTTTATATACAACCGAACTAAAAATTAGAAAAATTTAAAAACAGTATCCCGTTAAGTTCCAGCATTTTCTAGGAAAATAGGAAAAGTGAAAAATCGTACGTTCTGGCGGATGCGCCAGATTAGACAATTGAATAATCGAACTTGACAACATTTGCCGACGGGTTGGGGACCAGGGGCTCAATTCTGCTAAACTGAACTCATTCGTTCCGGGAGCGTATAACCTTCATCTGTTTTTTTTTAACACGCTTTTTTAACGAACGAATAACCTTCACTTGTTTTTTAAAACAGGCGGTCATAAAACAGAAATCTGTATTACCAACTGACATCTGACAAAATTCACAGTCATAACATAACCTAAAATTCCTTTAATGTGAAATTAAAGTTTCAGTTAACTAAGCTATTAAAAACAAAGTATACACTTTAATTGAAATACAAGAAGCAAATAAAAGTAACTAACAAGTTATTGCATATAACTTTTATACCATCTTCCATTTATACTTTCTAAAAGGCCTTTATTGAGTGTTAGAAACTTGTACCGAATGTTAGATTAGGACAAAGACTGGAAATGGAGATTAGCAAACTACATTAAAATATCACTTAAGGTAAGTAAACTAAAGTAAACTCATATTTAGAAAAAACATTTATGGTAAATTTCTTTTTAGTTTAAAAAGGTAATATTTTAAAAATATTTGTCTTATTTATGCAAATTGGGTAATTGTTTCGAAAGTTGGAGCAACCCCCATTTTGACCAAATTTGATATACAGGGCACAGAACTAATAAAAAAGGGGCTGGTTATTTTCAACCAAGTGTCATCTGTCACCTGTACGTCCCAGTGGTACCAACCACCGGCCATTTCAAGAGTTCGATCTGAATTGATTTTACTCAAATTTTATATTAGGTATTTTCAGAAAGTAAATCTGAAAACTTTGCTAATCTTGACAAAATGGCGAAAAAATTTTTAGTGGATAAACTGGAGCATTTATTTTTAAAAAATTAATTGATATAACGAACTAAAAATGAAAAATAATTAATAGTTTAAAAAACTAAAAAACACGCTTTTATATGCAACCGAACTAAAAATTAAAAAATAATTTTTCATTAAAAAAATATTTTCACTTCATAGTAAAAAGCGTGGGGTGCTTAATATATTAAATGTTATAATTATTATATTTGCCAATATCTATGATGGAAAAGTTACGAAAAAATAGTAAAATGCACCCCACGCTTTTTACTATGAAGTGAAAATATTTTTTTTAATGAAAAATTATTTTTTAATTTTTAGTTCGGTTGCATATAAAAGCGTGTTTTTTAGTTTTTTTAAACTATTAATTATTTAAATATATTTTTTTAACAATCATACCTTATTAGTATAACTAAAAAAATTGGACATTTATTGTCTGTATATTTAGCTACACAACGTGCAAAAACCGCATCTTAATAACTAACTTAACTTTTTGTTCTAAGGTTATTTGCTATAAATAAGGCGTCAGAACATAGTCGGACACCCGGTATTTGTGAATTTATACAGGTGTTACTTCTCGATCACAAATCGCCTGTAAATTATTTTTTTCTTTTATTGTTTATTAATTTATCGATTTTTCAATGGTTTTTATCCTTGTATATTTTTTTTTTTTTGGTTATAAAATTTACACAGGTCCGTGTGCTGGCTGTCGGACCCACCTAGTTAAGCACATTTTTTCCGCTGACTACGAATCTAAAGTCAAAACTGGAGGTCAAACTGCAAAAAACCGAATAGCGGGGGAGGGGAGCACTAGCAATTTTTTTAATATTTAAGGGGGGGTTATGTAGCATCTTATTTTAAAGGCCCTTTAATACCCTATTTAGCGCCACTTTGTTTTTAAAATTTGGTCCAACTGTTCCAGGCTTACAAGCCAAAACCATTAAAACCGCACTGTATAGTTTTTAAGCCAAATTTTAAATGGTTGTAAGTCTGGAACGGCTGAGCTGATTTTCAAAAACAAAGTGGCGTTAAATAGAGAATCGAAGGGCCCTGCTACAGAACCCCCTTTAAATAAAATTTAAAAAGAATGCTAGTGGTCCCTCTCCCCGCAATTCGGTTTTTTGCAGTTTGACCTCCAGTTTTGACTTCAGATTCGTGTTCAGCGGGAAAAATACGCTTGACTATTTGGGTCAGACACCCACCACACACCACTAATTTTTTTTTGCGGGCCTGTGTTATCAACCCTGGTCTAAAACCTGATTTTTAAAAATATCGTACCAAGTTTTTCTGCATTTTCCGAGAACATGTATATTTATTTACACCATTAAAAAATAGAAATTTTATCAAACAAAAACGACTATCGACTTTTTGGAAAATGCCGATATTTTGACACGTGAATTTTTGATTAAAAATAAGAGTACTTTATTGATATTAGGTCAAAATAATGCAAAAAATAAATATATTAAACCAAAAAATACAGTGAATTTAGAACATGTAAAGGTAAGTTGTTACCAAATTTTGTGAAAATTATAATTATTTTTACAAAACATAAAAATAAGAGACGAAAAACTTGGTTATTTGAATTTTTCGAGTTTTTTACATAAAGTTTCATGTTATGTTAAAATAAGCATAAATACAAAAGTTGTTTTTTTATCATTGCCTACATCTTTTCCATTAAACTTTTTTCTATAGGAGTTGTAGTGTGGCCGGAAATCTAGAAAAACCGTATTTTACACTTAACACCCTTCTCTTTCTTCCCCTTCATGACTTTAAATCGCCCGTAATTTATTTTTCCTTTAATTTTTGTTACATTATCTGCCTTTCTTAGTGGGTTTTAACCTTCTGTATTTTTTTTTACTTTTTTTCCTCTTAGCCACATATTAAACATTTACTTGTTGTGTTTTAAAGAACAATTAAATTAAATTTTTAAATTTAATTATTATGAAAATTAATTTTAACTTTGCAATAAATAATTTATCATGTTTATCATTTTTCAAAGTAATGTGCGATAATAAATAATTATTTCGTATTTTATTGCGCGCTTAAGTGCATTGGTAGCAATAAGTGTTATTATGTTTGAACATGTGCCCAATTATGAGGCAAACCAGATCTATTTAAGAGTTTCTAAATTATCAAATTCAACTAAAAAAGGTCAGTATTTTAATCCCATGTTACTTAGGTATGTAAAATAATGAGACTTAATTTAAAACATAAATTACAGTGTTAAAATTTTAGTTATTGTAAAAATATTATTAATAATACAAGTTTATCTTTAGCTTGTACGTACCTTACGTACTTACAGAAATCCAGGTGCATTTTTTAAAACTTACAATAGCTAAATTTTCTAAACCAAGGAAAACAAATTAAAAATTAACGTTTTTATAAAGCCCAAAGGAAATATATACGATCAATTTTACAAAACACCTCTATCAACCCCTTAAGCTGCACCCCAGTCACTTAAAAATCTTAAATGGCAACACCCCTTATGTTGCACCTCTCTGAAAAGCTAATAAAAATGCGGTTTGTTGGTTATAAAAAAATGTGGTAAAATCAAATACTACCCTCAAATTTTATAAAAACTATTTTTTTATTCATATTAGGAATATTAGAAAATGTCTAATTAAATTAAAATAAAATTAAGGTAAAATTATTATTAAATTAAAATCGTACTTCCTGTAGAGGTAACCCGCCCCCATAAAAAGTTATGGTTCTTCTGTTTCTAAAAGTTATAACAACTGGTGTTGGTTGTTGAGCCTTGTGCAACAAAAGTAACTAGAACTTTTATGGGAGCGGGTTAGCCTACAGAAAGTACGAATTAATATACTAAGTGACATTAAAAATGCAACACCCATGGAGAGTGCTTCAATTTTGGCTATACTTTAACAACATGTTGGCCTACCACTAAGTAGTAGATGATTAGAATTTAAGCCCGAAACGTCTTGTAAAAACTGAGATATCCTACCTTAATGTTAATAATGTGTTGATGCTCCTCTATTTTCTACACACTCTTGAAGTCGACGTGGCATCGATTGGATAAGGTGGTCAATCTCTACTTGGGGTATGGCATCCCAGGCCACCTGAACTTCGTTGCGTAAAGCCTCCAGTGTTTGTGGGGGTGCGGTAAATTATGCAGTCTTCTTCCAATCATGTCCCAGACATGTTCTATTGGAGAAAGATCTGGAGATCGAGGGGGCCACTGAAGAAGATTTATACCAGAAGCTTCAAAAAGTTCAAAGTTACACGGGCCACATGGGGTCGTGCGTTGTCTTGTTGAAAAACTGGATTTACAAGTGTTTGCAGATAGGGAAGCAAATATGGTTGTAACACCTCGTTGATGTATCGCTGGGCGGTCATGCTACCTCTAATGAATACTAAACGTGATCTGCTGCCGTAAGCAATGGCACCCCATACCATAACACCCACGGTGCGGTGAACATGCCGTTCAATTGAAAATTGGACATTTCGTCTTTCACCCCGTCTTCTTCTTACTCTGAAACGGCCGTCATTCATCCCTAGGCAAAATCTGGATTCATCGCTGAACACCACTGAGTTCCATTCCATATTCCATTCCCGTCTTTCCCTACTCCATTCCAGCCGCTGCAGTCGATGCTCTGGGGTCAGGGGTAGCACAAGATGAGGACGGTATGAAAACAGGCCAAAAGATCTTATTCGGCGATAAACGGTCCTCATTGTTATTCTCCGTCCTACAACATCATACCACTGGTTCGCGACTGCCCTTGTTGAAGAAAATCGATCCCTGAGAGCTAGTAGTCGTAACCAACGGTCGTGCTGTTCTGTAGTCTGCCTTGGTCGTCCAGAACCTCTCACACGTGTAGTTCGGCCTTCTCGGAACCACGCTTGACAACATCTCATAACAGTAGCCTCGTTTCGATACACCCGAGTAGCAATTTCCCTGAAAGACATTCCGGCTTCACGTAACCCGACTATCCGACCCCTTTCAAAGTCGGAGAGTTGCGCGAAATTTGCACGTCTGCGAACTCTAGGCATGATACTGTGATGAAACACAATGATACGAAACACATCTAATACCGAAAAGTAACTGAAATCATTCTTAAACATGTTTACTGAGTTAAAGCCATGATATGCAAAAAATCAATAACAAAAAAACTACTGCCCGGAATACCTTAGAATTTTTATCGGCGTAAATATACATGATAGCGAATATGTTTACAAATTTTTATCAAAATCCGATAAGTGGTTCTGGGTGTTGCATTTTTAATGTCACTTAGTATAAATTAGTAAATTTTATGTTCTGGTTAGTAAATAAAAGGTAGATTCTAATTTTAATTTTTCCTTTTATTTTATCTTGATAACGATTTAGACCCCCAAAACGTCAGTTTTTAATTAAAGTTTTAGGTATTTTTTTTTATTTAGTTTTAGGTGACGACCAGTTCATAGGGGTCAATATGCCTAAACAGAGTCAGCCTCGCTCTACTTCAGGAATTGGTCCGAAGCTGTCCTATTCTTTGTAGATTCACGATAAGCGTCTACCCAACAAACAAGACCATCGAATAAATAAATCCGCCAAGCCAATATAAAGCATATATTTTTAAAAATTTCTAAATTACTGGTTTTTGCAGTTTTGAGAGTTTCTTTTATTATTTTAACACCCTATATCCGTAGAACAGAAAAATTGCAAAGCATGTTATACAGGGTATTTTTAATTGTAATAAAATTAAAGAATGTATTGCAAAATAAATTTTATAAAAAAAAATTATATAAACATGGGTCTGGAAATGTTTTGCTTTTAAATAGTTAACCAAAAAAATCCTTTTTCGGTTTTAATATAATTTGGCTATAGTTTTCTGACAATTGATGGTTAATTAAACCCTAATTTAATTTTATTGAGTGAGACCAATAGTGGAGGCATCTTTGCTAATTTTGCTAATATTAGTGATCAAGAAATGTATGCCATTGACTTTTCTTGAAACTTTTATATTTTTTTTGTATAAAACATATTAAAAATAACGTTTCCGTTTTCTGATTTTTTTCTTTCTCGCTTTGCTTTTGAGAAAAAATTAAAAGCAGTTTGTTGCATAATCTTAGATCCACACAAAACCAACGTGATATTTTTTTGTTTATTATTAAAAAAATATTTTTTACAGTCTCGTTGCTAACATGTTTCCAACATTCTGCTGGAACAAACCTAATAACTTGACCGTTTGGTTCAGGTGATGTCGCGTTTACTGTTACATTTCATAATTTAAAGTGTAAAAAAGCCTGAAGTGATTAAAAAAGCTACTTTTAACAAGCTTTTATTAACTTGGGTTGTAACTATCTGGCTATGTAACGGAATCTTTGAGCCTAATTTTGAACCGCCAACTTCCAGCTATTGATTTCTTTGAAACTTTGCACACGTATTGCTGGAAACATGACAATGCACAATCTGCAAACAGTATCCTGTTATCTTTTTTGATCGCCAGGAAAAAATTCCATTATATTATAAAAACAACACCTTAGATGCCATCTGTTGGCAACATTTCAAACTTTGCTATTAAATGAAGAAGAAATTCTTTTTTAGTTTTTACACAATTTGGTTAGTTGCACCATTGGTGTTCAATTTTTATGAACAATAAAAATTAATGTTCTTTTTACACAATTGGGTTAGTTGCACCATTGTTCAATTTTATGATTGCAATATATTGGCAACGGTCCAAACATTGCCTGGATTGCCATCTGTTGGCAAAATTTCAAACTTTGCTACTTAATGAAGAAAACTTTTAGTGAGTTGCAATCTGTTGGAAAAATTTTGAAATTTGCCACTCTTGTTCATTAAAAATTTTCGCCATTTTGTCAAGAGTAGCAGAAACTAAAAAATGAAAATAATTAATAGTTTAAAACACGCTTTTATATGCAACTGAATCCAAAAAATTAGAAAATAATTTTCATTAAAAATATTGTCATTTCATAGTAAAAAGCGTGGGTGATAAATATATTAAATGCTATAATTATTATATTTGCAAATATCTATGATGGAAAAGTTATGAAAAATAGTAAATGCACCCCACGCTTTTTACTATGAAATGACAATATTTTTTTTAATGAAAATTATTTTCTAATTTTTAGTCTGGTTGCATATAAAAGCGTGTTTTTTAGTTTTTTTAAACTATTAATTATTTTAACACTTTATAGTGTACCTACTAGAATGGAGTACTTCATCTTCATGTTAACGATTTTAAAAACAGCATTTTTTTTACGGTGGTGGAAAATTTTTTTTATTGTGTTAGCTAGGGTTATACAATAAATTGCTTTTTATTTTCTTTTTTCAAAAACAAAGCAATATATGAACAAAAAACAGAACTCAAAAAAGTTTTAATTTAAAATGTTTTATCCGGAAAAAGTGTAAAAGTTGCAAAAAAGTCAGTGGCGTACATTTCGGAATGTTTCGTTTAAAATAGACCAATCAGAACACGTTTCAGTCTTATCTGATCGATTGAATCAGATTCAGTATAACGATGTACCCGCACTAGATCTTACGCAACATTAAACACCTGTCTTATATTATGTTTATAGTAGCTTTTCTTTTACGTCTTCATTATTTTTTTACTCATAAAATTGATTTCGCGTATTTTGGTTTAAAGTATCAAAATAATTTACTAAAAATAAATATAAAAATTTGCCTCGTGTTTGTGTACCTAGCTTGTTTATATAACTTAATCCAGCGTTAACTATTCAGAACTTTTATTTAAATATACAAATAAACAGGGCAATTGCGTTGCAAACTAAAAGCGTTAGCCAATTTTGCTTTGATTTGTGCGCCAAAAAAACTGTATATTTATTACTATTGGCAAAGAAAATTATAGTTTTTATACTGTATGAAGCATAAGGCAATGTTAAATTTTTGGTCATAAACTTGGACTTTTATTTGCTGTGATTTAACAGGTAAGTAGTCCCTGGGTCAGTAATGAAATGAACTTCATGATAAGAACAATTTTAAAACCTTTTTATGGGCTTTTTTTTAAAGTTTACTACGAATATTTATACCGCCACATATTTAAACAGCACTTTAACCCATCCTGTCACGTCAATTTCAAATGTTTCTGGTGTCGGACTGGATGAACGTGTCACTTTTTTTTGGAAAAGTTTACCACAATGTTTAACATGCAATTTTAAAACATTTTGCTAAAAATGGTAAGGGTGACAGTCATGAAACCATAAGGCTCAAACATTTTCGGGGTCGGACTAGGCGGGTTTGGTGACTGAAACCGTTACGATTTTTGACACAATGTTTAATAATTGCGGTAAACCTGTCGGACAAAAAGTGACATGTTTGCCCAGTCCAACACCCAAAACATTTGACGTTGACAAGCTGTGTGTAAAGCGCGGTTTTCATATATGGCGTTATGAATATTTATGGTATAGACTTGTCTAAAGGAACCACCCTCAAATGGTTTTAAAACTGTTCTTATCATACAGTCCATTTTACGACTGGCTCTAAGACTAAAACAAGCCTGTTTAAATTACGCCTGTAAATACAAGGTATTTGAACTAATTATTATTACACCGAAAAACCAGATTTGTTATGTCAAAATATCCTATGTGTAAAAAGTTGGAGGAATATACAGGTGGCCAAGGTAAGAAAAATATATTTTTAACCCACATTCTGTATAAACAATATTTAAAGGTATATAGGACAGTTAACCGACAACAAAGGAAGCACAATAAGTCATCATATCTGATATGCTTTACTTGCAGGAATTCGCGCTAGACCGTTTCCTCTCCGCAATTTGGTATCGTTGTTTGTAGTAATAGGTTTGTTCCAGCAGGCTGTCAGAAATGTTTGCAACCGTTCAGCATTCTGCGCACTTTAAATTTGTCGTTCCAGCAGTGCCATGATTCTAACATTATACAATTGTTTATTGTTCCGGCAGTAGTTTTAAGATGTTGGAAACATGTTAGAAACTGTTTGAAAAGTTTGCAAACTTTCTTCAAACATTACTGACGATTTTTAACATAACCTTTTTTTTTGTATTGACGTATAAACAGTATGGACGCCTTGTTTATTTTTCGTTCCAGCAGAAAACTGTTGCCAACATTTCTAACTAATGTTTGTAACAATATCTGCGTTTTACGATTGTTGCTAACATGTTTCCAACATTCTGCTGGAACAAACCTAATAAGTGACATGTTAAACAATTTTCGCCATGAAAAAATACGTCAATGGTTTTAAATAAAAGAAAAAACTAAAAATGCACCTTTTTTGTTTCCAGATAAAAAGCCTTTACAACGGCTTGTTACTTTATTAAACGCAACATTTATAGTATTATAGGGACATTATTTTCCTTTGAAATGGGCGATAGTTTTTTTATTTAAATTAGTATTAATATATGAAATGGAGAGGCAAGGTAAGGTGATGACAATAACTTGTTATATTGGATATACGTTATTGGGTACATACGAAAGTATGGAAAATGGGACCTCTTGACCAATCACCAAAGCATAGAAAATAATTGGTTTCTATACTTTGCAATCACTGCGACCGACTGGCCAACTGTGACCAATTCATACGTTTAATGGGCTCTGAATGTTGATATTGAGGTGCTACCTATTTTTATGTAACAGGTAATAATTTTGAAACAATTTTTCTAGAGTCTCTTTACCGCTTACCAATTTCTGCAACTCATTGATTATTCAGGGCCAATTTGTAACCAAAATACATGTTAACTTAAATATTTTTAAAGAGATTTAATATTATTTTTACATTATTTAATTAGTTTATCCTTTACTAAATACATATGTATACCACAAATTTTTGGTTCTATAGTATAAGGAACTTACAAATCACAAACAAAAATAAATAAATTTGGATTAACAGATTAGCTGGTCACTTATTGGGTAATTTATGTTATACTTTTTAATACCGCAGTAAGATAAATGTTTTAAAAGTTGTATTTTCTGAGCTAAATTTAAATAACTTGCTTTTTATGCAATAGCTACATCTATATTACAGTGTTCAAAATTATGTTGTTTGTTAATTTGTCATATAATATGATATAAGAATTTAATATTTGAGTGTGTAAACATTGAAACTAGGCCCCTAATATAACACATTGAATGATTTTTTTACTAAAAGTTAATTGAGTAGTATACTGTTTTTACTTATAATATTTTTATGCCTTTAAACAAAGAGGACAGCAAAGTCTATTAACTAAATAACATAAAAACGTATCAATGTTACTTATGCTACAAAAGTAAATAAACCTTAAATAAAACTTGGTAAAAAAGGATATAGATAAAATATATTTAAATAAATACAATAGCATACTAAATAAAAGGCACTGGCTAAACGACCGCCGGCGGTTTTGATTAATTATACGATCAAAACTGCAGTTCGGCGTTGTTTTTTTAATCTACGTATATGAAAACCGCCAAAAATTATAATTCATTTAAATTTTTTTCTGCCTTTATGTTTACAAAATATATAGTTTATATCCGAGACATCACACATTTAATTTTTTTATGGAAATTAGCGCCAAATTAGTTTTTTAACTCATTGTTGTAAATAGTTGCTTAAAAAGTCTTAATTTTAAAATTTTTGATTTAAAAATTAAATATGTTTAAAATAAATATAACGATTTTGGGGTTATTCTCAGTTAATGAAATATGATTGTTAATAATTTTATTTTTAACATTTGCGCTACAGCAGCATTGCGCTACTTGCATCACCTGGTAGGCACGACCCTGCTAATATCGGACATCACTAACATACTATTATTTTGTGACAATTAAACATAAACATATTTGACTTTAATTTAAATTAAAAGTTTTTTTTTATTAAAGACAAACAATTATTATTAATGATATTTAATGGCAGCTTACCGCGTTACTTTACACAAGGAAAGATTAATTGCCAGTAAGAACAGATACTCACAATTCTCATTTCACGATGTTAAATGTGCAAGTTGTCATTTACAACATTTAAGTTTGCTTACATATCTTGGTGTTATAAAAATGATTAAACATGTTCTTATGCTTTGAGATATAAACTAAACAATAGATGATGTATTTATAGTCAATGAAGTATTAAATATGCTGATGTAAAATAGAAGAAGCGCCAAGATAATTATTTGCCCATTAGCAATAACACTTATTTAATAGTCCCTAGGCCAGTAATAAAATTGATTTCATTATAATAACACTTTTAAGGGGTTTTCTTTTTACGAGTCCACCACGAATATTCAAACCGCCTTATATGGAAGAGGCGCTTTAACCCAGCCTGTCATTGTAAAATGTGTCGGGTGTCGGACTGGGCAGTGGACATGTTTTGGGTATTGGATTGGGCGGGTAACTGTAACCCTTACGATTTTTGCCACAATGTTTAAAAATGCATCTATACCATTGTGGTAAACTTATCCGACAAAAAGTACCGCGTTTCTGTTATTATCATAAAGTCAACTTAATTACTGACCCAGGAACTATTTAGGGTAACATACTGCCCAAAAAAATAATTTGTTGTGAGGAGCTTTACAGATCCTATGTATTCCAGTTTAAGAAGAATTAAAGGGTAGACAAAGTCGAAAGTATTAAACTTTTCTAAGTGCACTTGGGAGAAATACGGCACAATAAGTATCTACGTTTCTACGTTTCTTCTACGTTGAAAGAAAAAAGATCTTTAATAGACCTATATTGGTTATTAGTAGGCAGCAAAAGGAAGGTTTTATGTTACTTAAAAAGCCGTTTTTAAGACGGCTTCCCAAAATCAAATAAATAAACATTGACAAAAATGAAACCAAATTTAAAAAAATATATATAAAAATAACTAAAGAGTTAAAAAAATAAAAAAAAGTCGCGTAATAACATATGGTATTAAAGTTTAAAAACCTAGTAATTAACATTAAGAAGTTCATCACATATTATATTATTTGATATGATTTTATTTTTTTTTTCAAAATTTTTTAGTGATTTTTTTTAAGTCGAATAATTTTTTGTAACGTTTACTTTCTGCTTTTAAGATGGTTATTATTACTATTAAATCCGTAAAAACACTACTAGTACCTCTTTTAGTTTGGTGAAAAGGGTAAAAATCACAACAGATCGACTGTTTCATAATAAAGCGTTAAAAATTTGAAAGAAAGAATCCAAAAAAATGTAATATAACTTCCTTAAAGTTTAGAAATTTAGTTGGCGGTTTGCTATATACAGGGTGTTACAGAATGTTTTTAAGAAAATTGTAGTTAGATTCTACTATTGGTTTTATTAACATGTGTCCGAAAATGCATTGCTTTTAGATATCGGGTGTTAAACACTTTTTTTGAATATCGTTTTTCTATTAATATCTCAAACGTTTCTTGTTTAACTTTGATAAAATTTGGCGGTGTTATTTGTAGCATTAAAGGGCTTAACTTAATTAATTTTACTTAGCCCAATGACATCTCAAGCGGTACTTAAACGAATATTTATGACAAAAAGTTCTCCACTGACATTTGTACTAATTTTATATTTAATATAAACAAATCATGCTTTTTACCCAATTCGTAATTTTTTCTTTTTGATTTAAATATTTTTGAGAAAAAAACTAAATTCACCTAATCACATACCATTGGACTGCACAAGAAAAATAGGAAAACTTTTTATTTTAATACTTTTTTTTATATATAAATAGTTATATAACATTAACAACAAACACTTAATTACATTAACTAACATTTGAGCTGACAAATTTTTGTGGGTCAAATTTTTTTGCATATTTTCTTGGTGGCCTGGGATATGGCACCTATGTTTATAATCTTTATATTTTCTTACGTTCTTACTTTTTTTTAACAATAGTTTGTAACACGTTGTATTATTTTTCATATAAAATTTATTGTTTTCTTTTTTAATCCTATGACAATTCAGGAAGGCTAAAAGCCTAAATACTAACGTACCGTAGATGTCTTATTTTAAAGGTTCATTCTTAACCATCATTATTTAAAATACGATATATGACTTTTTTGTATATGATATTTAGCTCATATAGCAGATTAAAAAAATCTAAAAACTCAGTTATTGTTTTTACAAACAAAATAACAACATTTACCCATTTTCTCTATAGCCAAAATTGTTTTACACCAACACAATGGGACAGAATTTTAAAAATAGTCCAATTAGTTAAATTATTTAGTTTAACAAATCCTATAAAGAGTGTTTTCTAATTGAATGTCAGTATTAAAGAAGGTAACTTCTGGGTTTATTTGAAGAAGAAAACATTATATGTAGGTATGTCCTGAACGTCTTAACTTTTGAGATACAAAGTGTTAAAATTTCCAAAAAAAAATGTTTTTTAAATATCCTAACTATTCTTTACCCAATTTTGTTTTAATTTGGCTATATTATTATTCACATTAAGAGGATAATGTATTACTAACTTAATTAAATTTAGTAAGTCCAGTGGCGTCTCGAGAGGCAACTGAAGAAATATTTCCAACAAACAAACGGTACGCCACTGACTGTGTACCGCTTCTATGTTTCTTAATCTTTTTCCGTATCTTGTTTAGTTTAAGAGAAAAAAATTACTTAATTGCATAATTTTAGCAATGAAGGATCTTTTTCTTTTAAAAATTACGTTTTATAATATTTAGTTAGCAATTATGTAACAAAAATATTAAATACTCTTTTGAAAAGGGCTTATATCCAGTATTACAGTTTTTACTTAAAAAGTGTTTTAGATTTTTCTTTGTTTTTTTTTAAATAATTTTAACACCCTGTATATCAAAAGCTAAGACGTTTAGGACATACCTTCATATGATATCTATAATCTTTAAAATAAAACATGTTAATAAACCAAAATATATATATTTAGATTTTTTGGATGTTGTCACCAGCACAAATTTCAAAATTAGTTCACCAGGTTATTCACATTTTTAAATTTGGGATGGGGATCTGATTTTATTTGAGTTAACCTTCCCACACATCTTTTAAAAATTTGCTTAAATACAGAGTGTTTCCTAGGTACGGTACAAAACTTAAGGAATTGATTTCCTATGCTTTTTTAAAAAAAAGTTCCTATAAGCATATGTCCTAATAATTTGCTTTATTTTTAAGTTAAAAAAAAGTCGATATTTCTTAAAGACCCTAAAAATCACCGATTAAAATAAAAGTTTGGTAAAATTTTTAGACATTTTCTTTTTAAACAGTATTTTGTGAAATTTTTATTTTAAAATTCCTAAAATTCAGTCATTTGTACCTTATCTTTCTTGACGCCGCGCCGACAGCATAACTTATTATTGGCTTATTTAAAATTTAAAAAAAAACTTTAGTCGATGGTACAAATCTCGATATTTGACAAAGGAAAAAATATAAAAATAAAAGTTGATTTTTTTAAAGACTTTTAACAAATAAACGCATTTTATTATAGAATTAAAAATGCAACATTTTAGTCTCATAAATTTACTTTAAATACTGTTTCATTTTTAAGAAAAAAATTAAAACCACTTTAATTTCTTTTAAACAGTACCTTCAGACAACATGGTAAAGAAGCAAAAATAAAAAATAACTAATTATTTACCTTAAAATAAACAGTAGTGTATTTTATGGAAAATCGTTATTTTAAATATTTACTAAGGTCAAAATTGTTGAATTTTTAATTTCCGATTTTATTTTATGCTGTTTATGGATAGATAGCTGGACTCAATAATTCTAATATAGGTAGAGGTTTACAAGCACCTTTCTACATTAGGATTACTAAATTTCATCCAAATCCTCCGTTAAAGCGTTTTAAAGATACATACATACCTATTTTAAAAATACCAACTTTTTTAAAAACTTTACCGCCCTGTCTCTCAGAAGTCCAAAAACTTTTTTTATAAAAAGACATAAGAAATTACCCCTTTAAGTACCAAATGTAGAAAACGCCCTGATTAAATAATTTTAATTACACTTCTTTAATTTTAATTTTAGTAATGTTAGGTTTTTAATTTTTAACTACCAGTTTGGATATACCCGTTTAACCCTAACCAGAACTAAAAATGATACGATGATCGATTGGTATCACATTGTTCTTGCTTTAATTGTCTATGAACCCCTTAAGTGACTGAGCATGTACAGAGTGGGCAAAATTAAACTTGCACACTTTTTAACTAATAATAACTGTTTATCTGTTGCACCCATTTCTTTCATTTTTAAGGGGCTAAAAGGTAGATATGTTTTCTCTAGGCTTGTCAGTTTTGATCAAATAAATTTAAATAGGACTGGACTTACATGACATTTTCAAAATGATGCATTAAACTTTGTTGCAAAGAAACGTAATTTTATCTACAATTAGGCTAATACGTTTATTTTTAAATAATTTGAATATTAAGTTTTGTCAGCTTCCAACTCATTTATCATGGTAACCTCACATTTTTAACTTTTAAAGGATATTAAAAAAAAATTAAATCGAGAGAAATCATGCTTTAGGGGAGCATTACTTATTTAAAATAATTATAACTCTTAAATCCCTAAATTGTTATTAGATTTGCTTTTACTGAATCATTTTCTATAGTTTGTCTACAAGAAAAGCGTATAAGCTTTATTGTAGCTAAATCAGATTTCTTTTGCAGCGAGGTTAAATACAGTATTTTAAAAAAGTTCCGTTAATCCAGTCCCGTCTAAATCTATTTGACCAAAATTGGCAAACCTAGAGAAAACATATCTACCTATTAGTCTTCTAAAAATGAAAAAAAGGAGCAACAGATAAAAAGTTATTATTAGGTAAAATGTGTGCAAGTTTAATTTGGCCCACGCGGTATATTAAAAAATGGTTGCTGATGTTTTTAAGGTTTTTTTAGTCGGTCTGCAATTTCAGTAGGTTTAACTGACTTATCGGTCATCGAGAATCAAAGAAACATTAAGAAAAGATAAGCTTTAACTATTTTGTATTATTTTACACACCCCGTATATTAAACAGAGTGTCATGCTTCTTTTCTATTTACTTGTTTCATTTATTATTTATTCTTTATTATTTTCTTTTTAGATAACAAATAGTACTAATTGCCATAACCTGTAATGTGTTTTTTTTTCAGTTTTTGTCAAATAAGGTGTCCTACTTATCAAAAATACTTGTTTATCTTTTTTTATCAGATAAAACCATTTTGGTTTTGGCCTAATACGTAAATCTGTAGACCTAAAAAAAGGTATTTTTAACAACACAATTTAAATGTTCATAATAATTTAAAATACATCATTTTAATTTTTGTTTTAACAATAAAACTTTTAAAAATACCCATTAATTATTTATTACAAATTGCCATTTTCTTTTACCATTTTCCTTGAACCAGGAGGTCTTACTGGTAAAGAAATATACCAAAAATAGTTTAATAAATGAAACCATTAATATTTTTTTTTTTGTTAGAGACAACCCGGCTAACAAAATAAAAAAAAGAAAATAAAAAATTAAACAAAAGGAGACAAATTACTATGTGCTTATAATAATGTCTTTTTAAACTTGCTTTGTCTCTTTTTCCAAAATCTACCTTTGATTAAATAAAAAATAAGGATTGTTAATTTAAAAAAAACGTCATTATAAAGGCCTTAGTTCCAAACGTACCCTATTTTTAAAATTATTTGAAATAATATGTTTTGGCATTCTTGTACTTGTACTTGTAATATATTGATTAAAACATATTTTCTTTAATAATTGTCTCTAATTTGGTAAACTAAATAAACTTTAATTAAATTATAAATATAATTAATTGTTAAATAAATAAAAATCATGATATATAATAAATAATAAGAAAACAACTTACTGCTCTTTTGAAATTCCTTGGAATCTAAGGAGTACACCAAAATTATGAATAAATACAAAAGTATCACTTCACAAACACAATTTATTTTCATTTTGCTTTACACAAATCAATCAGTAAAAATGTATTTCAAATTACCCCATTTCCGAAAATTTTCGATAATACTTTTCACACCTTGTAATCACTCGCGGGATCTTAAGCAAAACCATAATTTGCGTTTTTGTCGCAGCGTCTGTGGTAACGCGCATTTAAAACTAAGCTCGCGTTGGGCGACAGAAGCTTAGGCACAACGAATTTAACTCCTACTTTAATTTTTTGCTCTTCGGATATTTTTGGATACTCTTCTTGCTTTTCCTTTTAGTTCTTGGAAGCAATCCCAGAAAGCAAGTAACAGGACAGATTTATATTTAACATTTTCATATGTCTTTTGTAGTAATTTAAAGTAATTTCTGTCTTTTCAGAAGGTAGAACTTACTTTTACACCTGACATTTTTACACTTTAACTTAGGATGGTATGTCCTCTATTTATTTGTTTAAAAGATACTTTTTGACAGTGAAATATTAGCAATAAACTTAAAATTAATATATTTATCTTTTAAATGATGCTTTCAGATTTTAATAGTAACATACCTTTAAAAGTAATAGGTTTCGCTTTTAAATATTGCCTTCTACATACATATCGGTAATAACATTTTTCCCAAACTAAAAAACTGAAGAAAAAAATAAAAATTTTAATGGTTTTCCTGAATTTAGTTTTAAATGAGGCAATAACAATGCAAGTCGTAGATTTTCGTTGTCTCTATTTCGTAACTTGTACAGAACGTTTTGGTTGGTGGGTATCTTTAATTATTTTTAAGTAATATCTTAAAACCCTGGAACACAAGGTTAAAATATTAAGACAATGGAAGTACAAGATTTTAGTGATTTTAAAATAATATATGGTAGTTTCCAACAACGGTACGAAACTTAAAGGTGTGATTTCCTATGGTATTTTATAAAAAAAAGTTCCTATAAACATATATGTTCGGCGTTGCTTTCATGCTGAAATACAGGGCGTTAAAATTTAAGAAGAAAATAAGATTTTTTCTAAATATTTTTGATATCTTTAGGCCGTTTTGGATAAAATTTGATACATTTATTGAAAGTAATAAGGCGCCTATTTAATCCTAACCAGATTGGTAATATTGGGTCCAGTGGCGTCTCAGTGGGCACCGCAACTTATATTATTGAGAAAAAACGCCACTGACATTTTTCGAGGTTTTCATATTTTTTTATAATTTATTAAGCAATTAATAGAACAACTTTTTAGTGTCTTGTATTTTCTTTGTATCTCGTTTTGTTTTCGAGAAAAAAAATTAAATTCACTTTGAATTATACTAAAAAGTAACCATAAATATATAAGGAAAATAATGATTTGCGATAAAATACACGACTGCTTGATAGTATTAAATCAAATAATCTTTTTTTTCTCGAAAACGAATCAAGATACGAAAAAATACAGGAAACTTAAAAGTTGTATTGTTTATTGCTTAATTTAAAAAAATATATAAAAACCTCAAGAAAAGTAAGTGGCGTACTTCTAAAAGGGATGCCGCTAAGTAGGCAAATGATCAAAATGTAAACAAACCCTTTTGTGAACAATGATTTATTGGAGCAAAAAATATTAGAATCGTCGGGTTTCTAATTTCCTTTGGCACGGGTCATCTTTTATGGCAGGACACAGACGCAATTAGATCATGTTTTCCAAGTATACTTGATACAATCACAATTGAGACAGCAAAAAACCGAATTCCACGCAGACAAAAGGCGGCTTCTTTGTTAGGCATGGGCGGAGGGATAAAAATTTAATACAGCAGTTATATTAAATTAATTATTAATTTACATATCTATTATAAAAGTGTTGATTTTTACTAAAAGTAAAAGTTTATACACAGCCAGTTAAGAGGATGTTAGTTTTGTAACAGGGCAAAATTAAAATTTAATAAAACAATTTTATTAGATTATTGAGTACCAACTACAAAAATGTTTTTTCCTTTTCATTATCGCTGTCAGTGTTTTCAGAACTTGATTCGTCATTTGTATTTATAATGATTAGATATTTTCGTGGTAAAACACAGTATTCCTGCTCTTTTTATTTGACGTGGGATACATAATTTTTCCATATCTCGGTTTTGTCAAGTTTCCCAATTACTAATCGTATATTGAGGAGTACAGATTTGCTTAATTCGGCATTTCATTTTTTTACTCAATTTAATTTTTGGAGTGGCCCAGATCATTTCAATAGAGTTAAAAATACAATAATTTGGAGGCAAGCACAAAATAGTATGACCATAAAATTGGTCAATGACGTATTGTTTTGAAGTTTTGTTGCTTAATTATTTTAAACAAGTTTTTTGTTTTTCTTTTTGGTATTTCTATATTTTTGTTCTTTATAAATTTTATTACTTCTTTTCTTTGGTGCTGTTCTTTGGAATTTTGGTTTGTTGTCGAGAATGGTATGATGCGTTGTCCATTACTATCACCAAATTTGGTTTAATATTAGGCAAAAGTTGCTGTGCTCATTTTTTCAAATAGTTTGGCCGTCATGTCTTCATGATAGTCCGCCGAACATGGCTTTATGCTTATAGCGGATAGCAACAAAGTATTGGGTACAAAGCCATTTTCAGTTCTAGCATGTTATATTATCATTTATTTTCTCCGAGAATGTATGCCTCTATTAGCTTCACGGTATTATTTTATCTTACGCTGGTTATCTTGCCTAAGTGAAACAGTACCTGCAGATTCCATAATCACCACTCTCTTATCTATTTGTTTGTAACTAAAGCCGCAGTCTATCAAAATATACCTTAAAGTACAAAAAAGCTTATATTCATAATCAGGATGGTCTTTTAGTTTCTGCTCAACCATTCCTAAAGTTGGAACTTTGTTTCTTAGTTGTCCTGGTAAAAGTCGTATATAACGTGACGAATAAACTCCTAGGCGCCCGTATCAATTTTATTAATATAAT